>VYZU01074791.1:11176-24015 GCA_013401355.1 Ceyx cyanopectus | reverse complement strand
CTTTGTTTTAACAAGAGGAATAATTTTTCCAAAACCTGACTTAACCCCTAGCATTGCCTTTAGCCAATAAATTTAATCTTTTCTAGAAGCTATATAATGAAGTTCTGAAAAGGCCCTTCCTATAGCATCTTGAAGTGGGCTGAGCATACTTGGGTGTGTTCTGAAAGGCCACAACTCTGCAAGATATTTTTCTGTACAAAATTGCGCTGAAGAGATCATGAAATAGTTTTGCTTGATCTTCCTAACTTAATTCCAGACCTGATCTTGCGCTTTGCTTTAGTCTCCCTACATATTTTGTAAGAATCACATGAATGATAGGGAAGCAACTTTCCAAAGTGTTTATGGTTCATATGAATGAACTTCAACTCTTAAGCAAAAATATAACTCTTAGAAGTTAGAAAAAATTGATTAGAAAAACAGTAGTGCAATTCTGAACTGGGACATTGTGCTGGGAATACCTATATTTCATCTTCAAAGTAAGGTGAATATCAAGATAACATTGCAATTTCTAACTTTAAAAAATAAATGTATAGTTAAATCAACTTTCTTTTCAAATGAGTCCAAGTGCACCACTAAAAGCTGCAAGAATGTACAATACTGTACATTCACAGATTTTCTGAGGCCTTGGTAGTGAACATGCTGTTGCTTCTCTCATGAACAATCATTGAGTCATTAAGTTCCTAATTAAAATAAGAAAAAGAAGCTAATGAATAGAAAAAGTAGCTGAACTTGAATAGGAAATGTTGCTCACATCTGATGCATGCAGTACCCCTACTGTTTAAAGAGTTAAGAGTTGCTTCATTGTTTTGAAAAGATGACTGAGTAACAGTTGAGAAGTAAAATTAGACTCATGAATACCATTGGAAAAATATTGTCAGTAGCAAGTATTTTTCCTTTGAGTTTTTATTCTGTAAGTATCAACATACATCTTTATACGTGTTCATTATTATTCATGCCAGGAGTATCCTGCTTAAAGATTTTGATGAGTTGATTACATTATTAATGTAGACTATAAAAATGCAGAAAATGTAATGTAAAATAATATTATTTAAGTCTCAATTAAAATAAATACGTAAATCCTTTACATTTGCCTGGTGGTTAGACCTTGGCTGGATACCAGGTGTCCACCAAGATGCTCTATCATTCCCCCCACACCCAGGGGACCAGGGGAAGGAAAATCAGATGAATCTCAGAGGTTAAGACAAAGGCAGTTTAATGGAAAGCAAAGCAAGGCCAGTCATGTGGAAGCGAAAGAAAATAAGATTTAGCAAAGATGTTACCAACAAATACTTGGTCAGTAATTTTCAGTTATTTTTCTATTTAAGAGAGAATATATTCTCCTTCATGGCCTTTTAATAATAATATTTCAGTTTTCCACTAAATAAGTTAAAATATATAATTTCAGACTTTATTTTATTTTATTCAGGATATAATATGTTGAAAAGTTCCTATCAAAAGATGAGACTAGTCAGTTCATTAACATCCACATGTCCCATAAAACACCAGAGGTATCAGAGCTCTTTTCTGCAATCTCTATTATCTTCCTGTCTTCAATGTAAATATGCAAATATTTGCTACAGAGCTCTGCCGAGGATGGAACCTGGAATATTCAGATTAAAAGCAGCTCTGAGTTCAAGAGAAGTTCCCTCTGCTGAGTCTTTTTCCATCTCTTTGCAGCAGCTCACATCAGCTCACTGGCCTGGGGAGCTACCAGCTGAACTGGGACTGAAACTGCCCTGACAGGAGGTTGGGGTGTGGGTGAGATTGGGATTCGAATGCATTGCAGAGGTGTGGGAGACAAATTCTGCTCAAGAGAAAGTTGATTTTTTTAGCTGGGAGTGACAAAATTACATGTAATGACTTTACGAAGTTGTCTTCTGACTTGAATCTGAAAGGTGGGATCTGGCACCTCACTTTTATTGCATGTTCTTTGTACCAAAGAGGAAAATGAGAGTAAGTACTTCCTATCAGAGCATTATACAATAAGCATTTATTTGGAATGAGCATAACATATAGTTTGGGAGAACTCTAATGACCCTGGTTACTAACACTCTGAAAAATAGCAATTTAGAAAATACAGGTTTTAATATTTTGCTGGACAATGATTTGTAGCAAAATCAATGATATCAAAATTGTCTATTTATAATTTTGTACAAGTTAGTAATTTATTTTTTTTTTAGTTCTTTATGTACATGACATACTAAATATTTATCATTGTTGGAGTTTGTGGACATCTTGGGTGCAATGAATTGAAACTTTACAGACGCAGAGATAAGTCTTTTGTCTGTCTTTGGCATCAGATCATGGTTTGGTTGTCATCTTGTGCTTAATAGCCTGACTGAAATTCAACCTTGGAGAGCTTTGTGATTTCTGTCTTCTTGAAGTCTGCCAGAAATGAATCTGTATTGATTGGTGTCATCTTTGTGGAAAGGTGAACTTTAAGGATTAGAAATTCAGTTGTGTCTTTTGGCAGATGCTTTGCAAGAACATAGGACTTTCTCATGTCTTTCATCTTTCACCCAGATCTTTCATGGGTGCTTGTAAGACATTGTGCCTGCATATTTATTTATAAAAAATACGAATGTTGTGATTGCAGTCCAGGGGGTGATATTGCCACAGCTACAAATCTGCACAATTTGAGGGGGTTGGAAAAAAATATTTAGTGCTACATAGAGGTGTGTTGTCCCTTCACTTCCAGTTATTGTACAGAAATTCTGTGGACAGCATTTAAAGACCTCATGAAAATGAAAAGAATAAATTGATTTCTTACTTGTTAGTTTGAATAATCTTAGATCAAATATGTTAATGAACACTGATCATATCCCCTCTCAGTCTTCTCCAGCCTCAACAGCCCCAGGTCTCTCAGCCTTTGCTCATGACAGAGATGCTCCAGTCTCCTGATTCCCTTTGTAGCCCTTCACTGGACTCTGTCCAGTAGTTCTCTGTCTCTCTTGAAATGGGCAGCCCAAAACTGGACAGGACACTAGATGGCCTCATTAGGGCAGATTAGAGGGGTAGGAGAACCTTGTCTTCTCTTCAATTTTTTTTCCTTCCTCTTACTTAGTTTGTTGGGTTTTTTTTTAACACTCTGGTTTCTAATGTGTATAACACCATCTAGAGAAGTATTTGGAAAAATATTATAATTGTTAGTAAGCAATCACTTGTTATTTTTCATCAAATGTTATTTTTGTCCTTACTAGAGAAACTCAAAAGGCATTTCTACATTTTTTTCTGACTATCTGAATATCTTGAACTTTATAGAGTTTCAAATTGTTTTTATTTGCTCAGAAATAGGGTGGGAACAGACAAGTTTGCTATTTGATTTAGCTGGATAATCACATTGTTACAATTCACAGGATGTGAATTATATTTCTCCAATGCTGTAACACCTCATTCTCTTTCTTCATGTTCAGTTGCTTTTCATTATTTGTCCAAAATGGATTTGAAAATAAAAAGTAACCAATATCTGAGACAGTACCTCTTTCTGGCCCTTTCTAAAGCCTTGTTGGCACAGATACCCAATTCTTCAATTAAACCTTCTGCTGTTGCCAGTCTCTGTTTTTTTGTTTTTTTATCAAATAATTTATTTTAGTTCTTGCAAAACAGAGAAGTTCTCAAAATTTAGATTTTTGTGTATTAGAATATATTTTTTTCATCTCAGGTGAAAGAAACAGAACATTTGTTTTTCACTGTTCTTAATCTGTCTTAATATCTTGTAATCTTCTCATAAATTCCAGTTATAATCTGATAAATATCTGTTCACACCTGATAAGTGCCTGGTTTGTGCTATACAAATAAATTCACATAACCAATTTTTCTTTGGAAATCCGAGAAAGTTTTCATACATTCTTCATAAAAGCTCTATATGGTTGTCTCTGAAGAGTAAATAAAATCTGTAGATAAATGTGTTAGCAACATGGTTTTTTTATATATATTTCCTCCAGTATGTGGAGTAGATAAATGACCTTAGAAAGGTAGCTTGTCCTAAATTACGGTTACAGCATTGGCCATTAAATATAATAGTTCCCTTAAGATTATTAATTGTGACATCAGGAAATAGAGTAGTGTGAATACTGAAAAATTCTTCCTCTGGTTATTAGGACAGGGATTTCTAGTACCAAAGACATACTTGAGAGCTTCTTCAGTTTAATGAGCACTCATTGGAGTCCTTCTAAAGTGTAAACAGGCTTTGACTAAAAATGTGCTGATATTTCATCTTTTGGGGAATAAAAAGTGAACTTGGACACTGTCAGACAAAAGGCAGTCTCGAAGTTGTTTAATACCATTTCTTTTATTAGAAGTTTTTAATACTGTTGTTCTATAAATATCAGGGGAAAAAAATAAATTACTCAGCATGCAGAAAAGCTCAGCTTCTCCAGGAGCTGGATGCATTGCCTTGTAAAAGATGGTGAGTCCTCAGCTACTGGNTTTCTATTGTTCTTCTACCTCAACCCTTCCCAGATGGAAAGATTGCAGTTTGAGAACACCTCTGAATGGGGAAAGAGAGAGAGACTTGAAGCAGAAAAGCACAGTTTGGAAGAAGAGAATGGAAGTTTGAAGTTGCAGGTAAAAAAAAAAAGAAAAAAAAAGAGGAGTCTGAAAAATAAAGCAACACTAACTTAACTGATTTGTGATCATCAAAATGCACAAAGTAACTTGCTGATAAAAAACAAAGTGTGTACATCACTTAGCTTAATTAGTTGGGTAACACTTCTCAAAATAAATACTATTTCATAATGCCAAAATGTGTCCCTAAAACAAGGGTTGTGCATCTCAGAGGGACAGTTAGAACTCAGTGAGTTGAAATTTCTGTAGGGTATAGAAACAGAAAGAAATACCTTTTCATTTTTAAAAGGAGCAGAGGGAATTGACAAGTCTGACAAGAATGGGAAGCAGAAGTGAAGACTGGGAGGAATAGAAGAGATTACTTATAAAGGGTATAGGCAAACAATGGCAATATTTTTTGTTTAATAGCAGTTTTAGTGAGAATAAATTTGGCATCAAAATGCAAAAGTGAAGTCCTTACATCCTTGTCTAAATTATGTTAACACTTAATTACCTTGGTCTTTAATACATACAGCTCTGCAAAACAGAGACCCTGTCTGCTTTCTCTTGCCCATTGTGGTAGTAAATCATGTGGCTTCAAGTTCTGAACACAGAAGTTGCTATTAATTAAGTTTTGCACAAAATAGGAGTCCCTACTATTATTCTTAGCTGGCAGTTTGTTGGTGCAAAATGTTTCATATGCAGTTTTTGAAAGGTTAATTTCAGTTGTACAAGATGAGTAGAATTGATGAAACAATTGAGAGCAGACACTGTTTCTCTGTGGCTTTATCGATTGTGCTCCTTGGAATGGGGAGTAGTGCTTAAATTAATAGCTGTGTGATTTGACAAATAGCATGGCAACAAATATTAAACAGATCTAACTGGTTCACCTGGGAAAGACAAAATGAAGAAAACCCCCTACCTCTTGATGATGGAGATCAGTACCCAAAACATGCCATTTATGGAAAGATATTTTCTGTTTAATCTGTGAATATAACCTTGAAACAAACTTACACATTAATTTGGGGGTATAATAACTGTTCTTTTTGTATTTATGGTAAATTATTAAGTTTATTAAGTATTTGATTCATTGAATATGTTTTGTGATGGACTTGTACAGAACTGAAGTGCAGAATGCTGAATTGTAGAGCTTGTGGATGCCTAGACTGTTTTTTTTTTCTTTTAATTTTCATCTTCTATATACTAAGAATATAATTTTGTTAGGAAAAAAAAATCCATAGATGTTAAAGATGGAATGATGGACAGCTCATATTTTAAAGATTAAACCATTTTTAATTATGATTACTTACCAAGATGGTTTTTAAATCAGCAGCATTTTAGGTCTGAGTTTTCAAAAGTAGGAAACACTCCTGATGTCTTCTCACAGACGCCACCCCTGTAGCCCCCCTGCTACCAAACTTTGCCATGTAAACATAATGCAGGCAACTTTTCATGTTATTTGCATTAAAAATGGAGTGCTTCGTAAAATCTCTACGGAATGTGTTATAACACACTTGTAATAATTTATATTTTCATTGTCAATTTAGTATCTTTTNAAGTAAAGTAAAGTGTAAACAGGCTTTGACTAAAAATGTGCTGATATTTCATCTTTTGGGGAATAAAAAGTGAACTTGGACACTGTCAGACAAAAGGCAGTCTCGAAGTTGTTTAATACCATTTCTTTTATTAGAAGTTTTTAATACTGTTGTTCTATAAATATCAGGGGAAAAAAATAAGATTTGGTTACCAGTTGCTATATTAAAACATAACCTTTACTTTACTTTTGCACTTCTAATGAAAAGTTATTTTCTTGAGTTTTTTATTTTCTTATTTTTCTTCTTTTTTTTACTTAACTATATGAAACATTGAAAACTTCTGTCTTGGACTGATTTCTGAGATGCCCACCTTACTCTCAGTTGAGGCCATTGACCTTACCTGGTAAAGGACAGGCTTTTTAATCATATTATTCCTCTTTCTTTTTGTCTCTTTCTATTGTTCTTCTACCTCAACCCTTCCCAGATGGAAAGATTGCAGTTTGAGAACACCTCTGAATGGGGAAAGAGAGAGAGACTTGAAGCAGAAAAGCACAGTTTGGAAGAAGAGAATGGAAGTTTGAAGTTGCAGGTAAAAAAAAAAAAAGAAAAAAAAAGAGGAGTCTGAAAAATAAAGCAACACTAACTTAACTGATTTGTGATCATCAAAATGCACAAAGTAACTTGCTGATAAAAAACAAAGTGTGTACATCACTTAGCTTAATTAGTTGGGTAACACTTCTCAAAATAAATACTATTTCATAATGCCAAAATGTGTCCCTAAAACAAGGGTTGTGCATCTCAGAGGGACAGTTAGAACTCAGTGAGTTGAAATTTCTGTAGGGTATAGAAACAGAAAGAAATACCTTTTCATTTTTAAAAGGAGCAGAGGGAATTGACAAGTCTGACAAGAATGGGAAGCAGAAGTGAAGACTGGGAGGAATAGAAGAGATTACTTATAAAGGGTATAGGCAAACAATGGCAATATTTTTTGTTTAATAGCAGTTTTAGTGAGAATAAATTTGGCATCAAAATGCAAAAGTGAAGTCCTTACATCCTTGTCTAAATTATGTTAACACTTAATTACCTTGGTCTTTAATACATACAGCTCTGCAAAACAGAGACCCTGTCTGCTTTCTCTTGCCCATTGTGGTAGTAAATCATGTGGCTTCAAGTTCTGAACACAGAAGTTGCTATTAATTAAGTTTTGCACAAAATAGGAGTCCCTACTATTATTCTTAGCTGGCAGTTTGTTGGTGCAAAATGTTTCATATGCAGTTTTTGAAAGGTTAATTTCAGTTGTACAAGATGAGTAGAATTGATGAAACAATTGAGAGCAGACACTGTTTCTCTGTGGCTTTATCGATTGTGCTCCTTGGAATGGGGAGTAGTGCTTAAATTAATAGCTGTGTGATTTGACAAATAGCATGGCAACAAATATTAAACAGATCTAACTGGTTCACCTGGGAAAGACAAAATGAAGAAAACCCCCTACCTCTTGATGATGGAGATCAGTACCCAAAACATGCCATTTATGGAAAGATATTTTCTGTTTAATCTGTGAATATAACCTTGAAACAAACTTACACATTAATTTGGGGGTATAATAACTGTTCTTTTTGTATTTATGGTAAATTATTAAGTTTATTAAGTATTTGATTCATTGAATATGTTTTGTGATGGACTTGTACAGAACTGAAGTGCAGAATGCTGAATTGTAGAGCTTGTGGATGCCTAGACGCTACCAAACTTTGCCATGTAAACATAATGCAGGCAACTTTTCATGTTATTTGCATTAAAAATGGAGTGCTTCGTAAAATCTCTACGGAATGTGTTATAACACACTTGTAATAATTTATATTTTCATTGTCAATTTAGTATCTTTTTCTTCCTTTCCCGATAGATTAAGAAACTCAGCTGGTTACCAAGGTACAGATGCTGTCATTTGTCTTGGTATGCAACTGTGTGACAAAGATTATAAAGGACTGAAGGGAAAAACCACTGTAAATTCATGCAAATAATGTCCACATACTTAATTCTCCAGAAAGGAATCTGCAAATACAACATTATTTAAACTTGCAGCATCATAAGGTTCTGTTTCTTCATGATTCAAGGAAAAACATTCCCAGCTGTTGTTCATCTCCAGTTAGGAACAGACTGTTTCTGGTGTCTGCTGGGTTTTAATGAATTACCAGGATTTACATGTAAGCCCTTTGGTGCTGCTAACACACCAGAGCTTTGCTGATGTTGAGTGGTGCTGGCAGAGCCCACAGCTGTCCCCCCAGCCCACTGTGTGAGGCAAGAGGCTGGGAAACTACAAGGACAGCTGACCCAAACTGATGCTTCATACCATACCATGTGCTCAGCAATACAAGCTGAAAACTGGGCATTAGGCGGGTGGGGTGCATTTGTTGTGGAGGTGTTTGTCTTCTGAAGCAACTTGCATGTGAGGCTCTGCTTCCCAGGCAGTGGCTGGATATCACCTGCTGGTGGGAGGCAGAAAAATGCATCTGTCTTTATGGATTGGTTTTATTTGTTTTTCCTTTATTTCCACATGCAGCCTTTGTGGTGGTTTGTTGTTAGTTTGTTGGGTTTTGGTTTTTTTGGGTTGTTTTATTTTTTTATTATTATTAAATTGCCTCTGCCTTGACCCATAAGGTTTCTCATTATACTTTCACCCCCTGTCCTGCTAAGGTGGGGGAGAAGGAGTGGCTTGGTGGGCACCTGGCACCCATCATAGTAGAACACTTGTCAACAGACAGCCTTAGTACTCTATGCTCCATAGAAACTTAACACAAATTATCAACTAGACTAGTATTTACAAGTACAGTTGTGAAATAAAATTTAAGATGTGGTTGAGACAAATAAATGGAATGAGTTAAGGTGACAGATATTTTGGTTCAAAGAAATTTTATTGTGGCTTCAAGACAGATGCCTTCATCACCCCTCCTTGAATGGATACTGCTTTATTTCAGAGGGATCTTCTGCACACTTAATTCCTTCTGAAGGAAACCATGTAGGGAGCTGTGTTTCAGATATGGAGAGTCCCTGCTCCAACACCCAAGGGCTGGAACAAGGAGAGTTTTGAGGATGGTTTCCTACCACACGTGGTTTGAGGGCCATGGGAGCAGGCAAAACGCAGGCCCTCATGTTTGTCCGTGAGCCCATGGGGCTGTATTCTGTTTACAGCCTGTGCTGGTTCCCTGCTGTGGATAGCGTCAAATACTGAAGGAGAAGCAAATTGCTTCCTTGTCAACAGTGATCACAGTGGATCATGATCTGTCTACCCAGTATCTGAATGCATGTGATCTCTCAGAGGTGTTTGAGGAGGCACCACAGCCAGAATGTGGTAATTCGGCTGCATGTTGTGAGAGAAGTTTAAACAGTGAGGGCTTACAGTAATTGCCATGTGAGTTTGTGTCACGGATCTCTTGGACTGGGTTTTTAATAGATGTTTTATTCTTCATTAGATCAAAACTCAAAAGAAGACATAACTATGGTATTATTGTTAAACACTCCACTGCTCCATCTAGCACTATTCATCCAATGGAGAATTTGTTTCAGTGCAGATCTCTGGGACTGGTTGTTGTGATGGTAAAGCAGCGCTGGCTGCACAATTTGCTCCCTTAGCAGATTTTTAAACCACAAAGTTTTGTCAAAATTTCCACTTGGGATACATTTGTTTTTATACAATTTTGTTTCTAATTACTTTTCGAGTGAAATGCTCATTTCAATTCCATAAAAGACCCACTAAAGTGCAGAGCTAAAAACAAATAAAAAGATAATTTTACAGATGTGTTCATTTCCTCTAGCAAATGATGCTGATGTTTAATAATAAGGAAAAAAAAAAACAAACTGGAGTACAAGGAGCACTCTGTATTTTCTTCACCAAATTGTTTCCAGTTTTCAAAATATTTAATTCAGAATCTCTGACAAAAAGAAGTTGAAGGTCAAGAGTCAGGTTTAAAAATTAATGTAATTTGCATTTTATTAGTGGTGTAACTTTAAGAGTATTAGTTTGCTTCAAATTTTTCATTTAAGTTTAGTATTTTATCTCCTGTTTTCTAGCTTCCTTAATGGGTNTAGTATCTTTTTCTTCCTTTCCCGATAGATTAAGAAACTCAGCTGGTTACCAAGGTACAGATGCTGTCATTTGTCTTGGTATGCAACTGTGTGACAAAGATTATAAAGGACTGAAGGGAAAAACCACTGTAAATTCATGCAAATAATGTCCACATACTTAATTCTCCAGAAAGGAATCTGCAAATACAACATTATTTAAACTTGCAGCATCATAAGGTTCTGTTTCTTCATGATTCAAGGAAAAACATTCCCAGCTGTTGTTCATCTCCAGTTAGGAACAGACTGTTTCTGGTGTCTGCTGGGTTTTAATGAATTACCAGGATTTACATGTAAGCCCTTTGGTGCTGCTAACACACCAGAGCTTTGCTGATGTTGAGTGGTGCTGGCAGAGCCCACAGCTGTCCCCCCAGCCCACTGTGTGAGGCAAGAGGCTGGGAAACTACAAGGACAGCTGACCCAAACTGATGCTTCATACCATACCATGTGCTCAGCAATACAAGCTGAAAACTGGGCATTAGGCGGGTGGGGTGCATTTGTTGTGGAGGTGTTTGTCTTCTGAAGCAACTTGCATGTGAGGCTCTGCTTCCCAGGCAGTGGCTGGATATCACCTGCTGGTGGGAGGCAGAAAAATGCATCTGTCTTTATGGATTGGTTTTATTTGTTTTTCCTTTATTTCCACATGCAGCCTTTGTGGTGGTTTGTTGTTAGTTTGTTGGGTTTTGGTTTTTTTGGGTTGTTTTATTTTTTTATTATTATTAAATTGCCTCTGCCTTGACCCATAAGGTTTCTCATTATACTTTCACCCCCTGTCCTGCTAAGGTGGGGGAGAAGGAGTGGCTTGGTGGGCACCTGGCACCCATCATAGTAGAACACTTGTCAACAGACAGCCTTAGTACTCTATGCTCCATAGAAACTTAACACAAATTATCAACTAGACTAGTATTTACAAGTACAGTTGTGAAATAAAATTTAAGATGTGGTTGAGACAAATAAATGGAATGAGTTAAGGTGACAGATATTTTGGTTCAAAGAAATTTTATTGTGGCTTCAAGACAGATGCCTTCATCACCCCTCCTTGAATGGATACTGCTTTATTTCAGAGGGATCTTCTGCACACTTAATTCCTTCTGAAGGAAACCATGTAGGGAGCTGTGTTTCAGATATGGAGAGTCCCTGCTCCAACACCCAAGGGCTGGAACAAGGAGAGTTTTGAGGATGGTTTCCTACCACACGTGGTTTGAGGGCCATGGGAGCAGGCAAAACGCAGGCCCTCATGTTTGTCCGTGAGCCCATGGGGCTGTATTCTGTTTACAGCCTGTGCTGGTTCCCTGCTGTGGATAGCGTCAAATACTGAAGGAGAAGCAAATTGCTTCCTTGTCAACAGTGATCACAGTGGATCATGATCTGTCTACCCAGTATCTGAATGCATGTGATCTCTCAGAGGTGTTTGAGGAGGCACCACAGCCAGAATGTGGTAATTCGGCTGCATGTTGTGAGAGAAGTTTAAACAGTGAGGGCTTACAGTAATTGCCATGTGAGTTTGTGTCACGGATCTCTTGGACTGGGTTTTTAATAGATGTTTTATTCTTCATTAGATCAAAACTCAAAAGAAGACATAACTATGGTATTATTGTTAAACACTCCACTGCTCCATCTAGCACTATTCATCCAATGGAGAATTTGTTTCAGTGCAGATCTCTGGGACTGGTTGTTGTGATGGTAAAGCAGCGCTGGCTGCACAATTTGCTCCCTTAGCAGATTTTTAAACCACAAAGTTTTGTCAAAATTTCCACTTGGGATACATTTGTTTTTATACAATTTTGTTTCTAATTACTTTTCGAGTGAAATGCTCATTTCAATTCCATAAAAGACCCACTAAAGTGCAGAGCTAAAAACAAATAAAAAGATAATTTTACAGATGTGTTCATTTCCTCTAGCAAATGATGCTGATGTTTAATAATAAGGAAAAAAAAAAACAAACTGGAGTACAAGGAGCACTCTGTATTTTCTTCACCAAATTGTTTCCAGTTTTCAAAATATTTAATTCAGAATCTCTGACAAAAAGAAGTTGAAGGTCAAGAGTCAGGTTTAAAAATTAATGTAATTTGCATTTTATTAGTGGTGTAACTTTAAGAGTATTAGTTTGCTTCAAATTTTTCATTTAAGTTTAGTATTTTATCTCCTGTTTTCTAGCTTCCTTAATGGGTGATAATATTTTTAATTACAAATTATATAACAGTGATATAAAAACCCCCAAATAACAGAAAAACTACAGATATTGTTGATGCACGTGTGTATAATCAGCTATTCTATTTTGTATTTATTCTAAATTAGGACAAGATTTTTATTTCACTTGAGGCAACATACTTATTTTTTCCTATAGCTTTTGTAAAATAGGTTTAAGAGCATAAATATCTTACTACAATAATTCACTAAGGGATATATGATAACTGTTAAAATAATAGAAGCTCTAGTTGGAGGAGATCTCTTCAATCATTCATTCTCAACCTCAGTGATGTAACTATGTGATTTTTCATAGAAATGTATAAGGTATTTACCTATATTAGAATATTTCCACTTTGTTTTGGTTTTTTTTTTTAAATACTACATTCCTCAGTGCTGTCCTCTGTTTAAAAGTTCCTGGAGGCTACCTCTGCCGAGCTGATAAAGGATTATGGT
>VYZU01074788.1:0-97308 GCA_013401355.1 Ceyx cyanopectus | reverse complement strand
TCTGTGATTCTGTGAAGTCTTTGCCATTTTCTGAGAGGTGCCTGCAGCTCAGGTCCTGTACTTCCAGTTTGACATTTAGTAACTGTTGTAAGTGTGAAATCTGTTGATATGTAAGATGATCTGTATTGAAACCACAGTATAAGTAGCTATTAATATTTTTTTTTTCTATGCAAACTAGTAGGTTTTTACCCTTTGGCTCCATATGATGCTTATTTGTGTATGAGAGAAAGGGCTCTGGAAAACCCATCCAGGTCAGGCTGTGTACTCAGGAAAGAAAATGCAGATTATCTTGTGGGCTGTGAGATACCTTTGTGAGTGGATTGTTCTCAGTGCAGTACATTGGGAGTTATTTCAAGCCAGGGCATAACTGACATTAAAGATTCAGCAATAAGCTAATGGTCTATCAAGAACATTAACCTTTTATCAAATTGGTTAAAGAAAGAGGAGAAAAACATAATGAACTTGCATTTCTTTTTACAGACAATAACAAACAATTCCCACAGTTTGTTATGCTACAATGAGTAAAAATATATTTGTGTTTCTTAAAATGCAGTGGCTATATAAACTATGTAATTTAAATGTTTGGTGCTGGGGAGTGTGCAGAAAGAACTGTAGTTGTCTGAAATAGATAGATATTATGATAAAAATGTTTGTTCACTGAAATGGACTGAGACCACAAGGAATAAGCTTAGTAATCATTCTCTTCCCAGCTCTGTAGCTTAACCAAACCACTAGGAAAAATTCTAGTAATTGTTTTATTCAGAGTTTCAGTGCCTGATTCCTAATAGCATGAAGGTGTCCCACCTCCTTCTAGATGGCCCCTTGTGGAGTGGCCCCTGGAAATTCTAATTCAGATTTCTAATTCTTTCTTCTGATACTGCAGTACTTGATATATTTAAATAAACTCGTGGCATAATATCACGTTGCATATATTACATCACTGTACAGCTCCTTGCTGTGTAACAAGAAAAATTGATGTTAGCTAGTTTGGGATTTTACTGGACAGCAGAGACTCCTCTGCCCACAGAGCTGCTGTGTGGGAGCCTTGTGATAATCCTTACAGCCTCTGAAAGGTTATTTTTCATTAGCAGTGCTGGCCAGGATGGGAAAATGCTGCTGCTACCTCTGAGAAGAGTCAAAGAGCTCTTTTCTTACAGGCATTGGAAATTAATGGCTTGTATTTCTGTAAACTTTGCAAGTGGTTTCTGCAGTGGCAGCAAGGGGAACAAATTGACAGCTGAGGAAGAATGTTAATCATGAGATGTTAGAGGCTTTGGGGGAGGTGACAGTGTCTGTCTCATTGCCAAGGGCAGCTCTGTGTTCCTTTCTGTGTTCACAGGGAAGGCAGAGCAAATCCACAGCAATTGAGTTGTTTTGCAGCTGACTAGCTCCAGTGAAAGAACAACTATTTCCCCCATCCTTTTCTTTGGCTTCATAACTAAGCATATACAAATAAATATTAACCATCCTTTGCTTTCAAAAGTAATAAAGCTAATTATGCAATGTGTGTCACTTGTCTGCACTATTACCGTTGCATTTTGAAGCCACTCTTTATTTAACTTAGCATTGGTTTCCTAGCCTTTCAATTCTCCTTTATCCTGCTAAAATGATGGGTAGACTGTGGGTTTTTTTTCATCAGAATACAATTTGCCTGCAGCCCTGGCAGCCATTAGGCCACATGACACTGTTTTCTTACCATCTACTTCTCATCCTGCTCAGTCTCAATATTTATTGTCCACAGAATAAATGTACCCTTTAAAAAAATTGAACTCTCATGATATTTTGCTCTATTTTTACAGTGTTGGCATTCATTCAGACTAGGTGTGAGGGCAGAGATAAATTGATGTGGCTTGCAAAAGGAAGTATCTATTTTTACTTGCTAAAGCACACAGAAAGCTTATATGTCACTGTGAAGTCTTAAGGAGAACATAGGTTTTTGGTGATAAGTGCTTGATGTTTCCTGCAATCAGTCAACACATTTTACAGCATTGATATTTTGTTAAGCAAACACATCTCTTTCCAGATGTAGATTGTTCAGGATGCATCAACATTTAAGTCATTAACCAACCTAAATCAGTAGACTCTCTTCCTTTAGTGATTTGCCTTTGTACTTGATATTTCGAATGTCATCCACAAACCAGATGATTTATTTTTTTTTCTGGAAGCAGCAACATAGGCATAACAAGTCTCTAAAATGTCACAGTTCACATGTAATTAAAAAAAGGCCTTTTAAAGGTGTCTTTAATGACTTGTCTCTTCATTCCTGCTTTTGCTGCAGAACAGGGTGTTCCACAGCGTGGCTCTTTTGCAGGAGAACTCTTTGGTGGTACTCTGGAGGATGCTGGGGAATGGTCTCTAATGAAGGCAAACCTGACAAGTTGCAGATTATTTGAATCCATATCATCCTAGTGGCTTTGGAAGCTGCTGTGCCACCTGCTTGCCCTGGGATTCTGATGGCAGCTTTCTGCCTGGGCTGCATAGAACTCCTTGAAGGGAAGCCAGGTCCAAGCTAGGAGTATGATCCTAACCTACTTAATCATCAGTAGCTAAAAATTCATCATTAACCCAGTCAGAATCTTCCTGAGATGCCACTGCTCTAACCCCTGAGTACCTGTCACTATCAATGACACTCTCCTACCTTTCCAGCATCACTGTTATTTTTCACCACCTTCTCTCTTAATTATGCACACAGGGGAATGTGGTAGTGCTCTTGTGTGGGAACTGAACCTTCTTCTCTCATCAAAACTCAGCCCACTTTTCATGCTGCAACTTCTGTAGGACCCTTAATGCATTCTGTTTCCTACCATGTGAACATCATCATCCTGACTCCCACATGCCCTCATCCCCAAGAGATCCACTTGAAGCTTTAAGAGCCATTTCCCTTTACACAGACATTCTCTCTGTGAAGCCCACTTTTCACTTGAGTTTCTCACTTTTTAATGGGCTTTACTGTTCCTCAGCCACCTCACCCATAAATATATGTTTATTTTTTTCTGTGTGTATAAGGAAAAATCATCCTACTAGAGCTGTCCACCCAAGCCTCTGTCCTTCCCAAAGTTTGTCCCATTTGACTTCTCTTGTCTCACTTCTGAGAGACAGTGTTAGGCTGAGGATGGAGATGAAATGCATCTTTTCTGTCATTGTCCTGAGCTTACTCTGTGAGAGATGATGATCCTGGGACACCAGCTTGGTTCACTGGAAATTCTCCTCAAGAATCAATGTGTTGACAGGAGCAGCAGAATAATGTTTTAGTCTTTTAAGTTTGAATAGCAAAGAAACTAAATTCTATTTGCATAAGTCATTCAGTACACAGAAGTTTTGTTTAAACTTTTAAAGACATTAAAAATACTTTAAGCTGCAAAGTGCAGTAAATCAATAATGTATATTAATCCTGATTCCTAAGTGCACATGCACACTTAATTTAACTTTTTTTCTTCAGAAAAAAAATTACAAATTAAGTAGTTGGTTTGGGATCAGTTCATACCAACACTCTTAGCATAATGGCAGAATTGCAGCCCAAAACTTGTTGGATTTTTTTTTGGCTCTATGAAGATAGGTATTAATTTCAGAAGAAGTAAAGCCTGGGAACTTTTGGCATCCTGAATTGTTGATTTCTAGAATCTAAATTCTTAATATTCCCCTCCAACCTGTTTAAAATACTACTTGTTCTCCAAGTAAGAAAATTAATGCTATGGTTCTGTCCCCACGATGGCTAGGTCATCAAGTTTAAAACTGCTTGCTGCTTCATAGAGCTGCAGCTGGGGCCTGTGGTCTGAATTCTTGGATCTCACAGGTCATATGTGATGCCTTTGTGCTTTCTATCAGACACAAAGACCTCAGTGAGATTTAAAAAGAAAAAGAAAAAAAAAAGGAGAAAGAAAAATCTATTTCTCTCTCATGAGCAAGAAACAGGAGAGATGCCTGTGCTCAAGAGTCCTTCCCTTAGCAAGGAATTGATATGGTAAGGTATACCAGATCCTTTGGGCAGGTAAATCACTTTTTGTTATACAAGAAAAAGCAAAAACCCTCAGTGTGTTTTTCTCCAAGTGTAGAATTTCTTCCTACCCCCCATCACAGTGCCTCTGAGCATGAGTCAGCTGAGCCTGGCAGCTGTGAGAGAGGGTTTTGTAATGTCACAGGGCTGTGATCCATAGCATGCACTTCCACTGCTGAACTTCAGTGCTACAGAGAAGGGCAGAAAAAATAGATTTTACATAGTGTAAAAAAGAAAATGCTTCCTGGCTCAGTTAAGTGATAGGCTCAGTCCCTACAGTGCTCAGAATGTGTTGCAAATAACACAGACATTTCCCAGCCTGAGAGAGGAGAGGCTGAAAGGATCTATGGGCTTATAGGCCATCAGTTTGAAGATCAGTCATCATGAACCAGAAACAGACACTGTCTCCTAGACATCAGAGTTTCTTTTAGGCAGACTTCCAGGGCTGAGATGCCCCAGGGTAGGAGACATCAGCAGAACTGACAGGTATGAGTCAGGACCTATGGGAAACTGATTTCTTCTGGAGTGGCAGATGGATGTTGGGTGAGGAATACTCCAGAGCATCAAAACCAGTGCTTGATCCCCATATTCAGGCAGCCAAATCACATCCCACTCCTTGGATTTTTGTTGGTTTTGTTTTGTTATCTTTCTAAGAGCCTCCAAACAGTGCTGTCTAACATTTTTCTTAAACATCTGTTCCAGTGTTTCCTTATTTTCTTTGCTACCTAATTGTATATTAATTCAAGGTTCAAATTCCTGAATTTTGACTTCCAGCTGTTTGACATCCTCAGCTTTGATCAGCCAGGTTGAAAGACTTCTCCTGTGGTGTACCTTTTGGCTTGGTGCTTGGCCTTGGTTTTGAAGCATTAAAGCAGTGGGGCCAGTCCTGTGATGCCCATGAGCCTTTTGGCTTTGGGCTTCCTTTACCCCAGCTGCCTCGTGGGGCTGTTCTGCTGGCTCTGTTGTGTCAGGTCACTGTTAGCTTGCTGCCTTTGAAATGCCCTTACACATCACCAGGAGGTGCTGGTAGCATTTCATGCCACTGACCAGCAGACTGGGGGCAGGCAGCACTGGTCCCTTTGAAGCTCCAGAGCTCTGCTTTCAAGGGATCAGGACATAGACCAGATGTCTGTTACAGCTTGTGTGTCTCATATGCAGGTGCTTGGGTTCTAGAGAGTGTTTCAGGCTTCCCATGCCTGCTGTATCCCCTGCTGTATCCCCTGCTGCATCCCCTGCTGCCCTGAAGGAGATTCCCCAGGCTGTCATTCCTGTGTCATCCACCTTCCTTCAGCATCTGTTTCACTTTTTCCAGTTCTCTGGCACAAATCCCAGGCTGCTCACTGATCTCCATTAATACTCAGCTCCAGCCCTCTCCTGACCCTGCCTAGGGCTTTGCAAGCCCTTCGTGTCTAGCCCCAGCAGACTGATGTCACTGGTACGTGGTCAGGAGGCTGCCTTGAAATGATTTTTTCTTCTGAAGCTTTTTGTTTGCCATCTCTTCACCTCTCAGGGACTCAAAACAAACATCCCCTTCAGCCAGCTGCTCCACTCTACCCATGCCCTGACCCGCTGACCTCTCCTATCCACATGTGGTTTTGACACTGCTGGGTCAGCAAGTGTTGCTGCCCCTCACCCTCCTGCTCTGGGAGACTAATAGCAAGTCTCCTTGCAGTGTTGTATTTCTTGGGTGGCAGTTCCAAATTGGCCACTGAGTTCATCATTCCAGTTGTGAGGCCACCTCCAGCACAGTTTGTTTGCAGCAGTACCATAGGCGCTAAGGTGCTCTCTACTTTTGTTTTCTAGTTTATTGTTACACTGCCTCATACTTACATTTATCATATGCAATCATCCTACAGTCACTTCAGGGAACTCACAGAAAGAAGCATGTTATCCTAATTAGGCACCCAAAAAACCCTCTGTGCTGCAATTCTTTTTGATAGTTCATCAATTAAATAGAATTTCTATTGCTATCAAAGCCTGTGAACAAGAAAAAAGTTCCTTACTTAATATTCAGCATTCTAGTGTTGGGCATCACTCACGATGTTTTGGACAAGTGGGATCAAGTGCTATCAAGTGTGCTGTTTTCCTGGTATATAGAAAAATCTATTTCTGAAAAGAACACAGTGTATGAAATGTGCTTCACCAGAATCCTTTTCTTATTCTAACAATCACATGGCAGTGCTGCTCTTTTTTAATCCTCATTTTTAACTTGGTATTATTAATATTTGCTTTGCTCTGTGGCTGGAGGAAAAAGGAAAGATAAGAATTGGAGATGTTAGGATTTTTCTAGCTTTTCTCTGAATACCTTTGCAAAACAGTTTTGTCTATAGTCAGTAATTCAGCTCCAAGAGCTGCTAGCTTCATGTATTTTCATGAGTTTTGCAATAAAGACAATCTATTGATAATGTTTTAAGCATTTCAGATTGTTCTGATGTTATCAGAATTGTCCCTATGGCTAAGCATAAGACATTCCTTGCTCTGCATTTTGTGGGAGTTTTAACAAAGCTGCAGAAGATCCTTCACTGTGCCAGGCTATAAAGCCATTCCCAGCTTTCCAGGAAGATTGTGTCCACTTTGATCAGGGAGCTGAATATGTCCTCCTCTCTGGGAGTGATCAGAGAGCTGAATGTGTCCTCCTCTCTGGGAGTAAGCAGAGAATTTGCCTAAGGCTGCTCCACCCATGGTAAAACACAGAAAGAAGTTCTCCTTGACCTTCCTATGTCTCAAAGGTACCACAATTGCTTGCCTCCCTATTTACTTTTGAGTTTCTTTCTTGTTATTTATTCCTCAAATAGAACTTTCTTTCCTTCTTCTCTTGGGGAATATATTAAAATATATTAAAATACAAGTGGCTTTCTTTTCTGTAAGTCTCATGTGTTGTGGATTGGACTTCAAAAAACATAATTGAGGTACTGAAAATAAATGTTCTGCATGGCTCAGTGAAACTCTTGTTCAAAAGTAAATCAGTGTTTCCATTCCTGTCTGTGACTGGTGTAGACCCCAGAAATCTGTTCACATTTATCATGGAAACTTGCACTCCTCATAAACTCCTCTGCAGGCGCACTTCACAGGCTTAGGCCAAGGTGTGGGAGAGCTCTGTCTTTCTTGCAGCAGTCTCTCCTTCCAAGATGACAGTCTCACACTGCTTGAGGGATGTACCTGTCTGTTTTTGGTGAAAATCTCTGATTTGCTCACTCTGTTCTTCCAGATGTGATCCAAAGCTGGTTGCTTCTCCACGGTGAGCTGTGGTTAATTCTGTTCACTTGAGGTTCTGTGTGTGTGCATCCAGGTGTAGAGGAATGACTGTCATCCCAGCATTACCTTGTGTTTTGATGAAAATAATTCTCTTGTCCAAAAGAAATGAAGTCACTTCTTAGGTATGGAATGACTCTGTCATTCCACCAGCTGAAATGTAGGAAACTTAAGGTGATCTGTCTCAAAGTGATTGTTGTGTCCTTGAGGAAAAGCACAAGTGTCACTGCAGCTCTCTTCCCTTTTTGAAACCTTAATTCCTGCACAATATGGTTTGTCTGAATCCAGTCATAGGAAAAAGCCTGAAATTACTAGCAGGAAATGTGAGTCACCTTGAGGTTATAAACGTGTGTGTGATGAAACAGTATATGTAATTCCATAGACTGTCTTTTTACCTGTCACCTGCCCAAAATGCAAATGTTACTATGCTGTCAATACATGAGTGTCAAAGTGGAGAATTCTTCCCTTAGGTACCATGTTCTGCAGCAATTGATGGAGGTCTCTAGTTTGTTTTGTTTCCTTGTTGCTGGTTTAGCTTACAGAAATGGGGATGGATTTTCTTATTATCAATGTGTTCAAGCAATATGCTTTTTCTTTTAGCCAGAAGTATTTCTGTATAAAATGTCACACCCCTTATCAAGCTGTGAGGAAGGCTGAACTGTTGTACAAGTTGCCCAGACACAGGGTTTACCCCACCCAGGGGTTCAGCCTTTCTGGCACCAGAGATTTGCAGCAGCCCTTGGGTTGTTGCCTTTTGTTTTTAACAGCCTGCTATTTGAAAAGTGGTTGCCAATTAATTTTCAAATTTCCTTCAAGGTGAGGCTGACTAGTCCATGCTTTTTTTTGGTTTGGTTTTTCTTATCTGGAGAGGAGCAAACAGAACTTCTGGGCACTTAAGCTTCTGTTGCCTGGAGCTGTGAAATAAAACCTAATGGTTAGAAATTGCTTTGGCTGGTGGCTAACGAAGCAAAAGTACTTTTATTTTTAAACTGCAACCTGAGTTTTGTGGATATGTTTATAAACAATGATTTTATTAATTTATTTAATTCCATCTTCTGGGATACAAAGCTGGAAAAATCCATGTCACTGTTTTCTCTTTGTCTGTACTATTCTGAGTGGGATTTTTTGTTTATTTTGATATAGGAAGGGAGCAGTGAAAGAACTAGAAATTGATTTGGCTTGAAGTAAGGCTGTGATTGCTTTCCAATTGCACTTGAGAGCAAGAGAATACATTCTCCTCATTAACATGACCTGGAGCCCAAGAAAAGATTTGATGTTGCAGTATAAAACCACGGTGTATTTGATAACTTCATGATCATTAAACATAGGAATTCACTGCAGAAGAACATTAGCAGTCTTTTTTTAATCACTGTTGCCATCTATCATGTCATACTGTACTTTAGAACACTCTCCAATCACTTTCATGGTGCCAGACTGAAAACCTGCCCTTCTTTCATGGTTTTGTCCTTCTGATTTGGAAACCTGGGTGTCTTGTTTCATCACCAGAAAGTAATTTCTAGTGTCATGTAACTTGCACATCACTGGGTTAGGGTGCAGGTTTAGTACATTCTAGTTTCAATTTGAGATTGCTAATTTTCACGGGCTACTAAGCTCTATATATCTAGCAAATCATAATTTTTGCATTCATATTTGGAAATTACTTTCTAATACTTTCACTGGAGTTTAGTTAGAAGGGTGTTGATTTTTTTGCTGTGCTAGTGTGATAATTAAATGAAACTATTTTGGTGAGTTTTTGTGTGTAGAATTAAAAAAATAAAACAACCCTAACTTTATTGTTCTCAATGCTTCAAACTTTTCTGTACCAACAGTAGCTTCCTTTGTGCAAAACTATATGAGTACTGTTACAGAACAAGGTCTAAGATACTTCCTGAGAATTCCAGATGTCACACGGTTGTCCCCTATAGAATAAAGAGGTCTTTGCTGTTAATTCCGTGGAGACTTGCAGGTACTTGGCAGCAGCTAAGGAAGGGCTGTGAATAATCACAGTCTTAATCTGAGAATACATCCTCTCCTCTTTTCCTCATCAAGTGAGGAAAACACAACTCAGTGGGCGAGGCTTATTGAGAAGTTACTTGGAGAAGTCACAGGGCTGGATGTGATTAAAAATACAGGTTAAGTGAGAGAAGGATATCTCAATGGGAAGTTCTTTCTGCCTTTCTTCAGGTTGTTAGTGTTAGTATAGTGGAAATTTAAACAGCTGAACTTGACACAAACTCACCAGAAATAAAATGAAGATCCTAAGAACCTTCCTTTATGTAATACTTCACCATAGACAGTGTTGTGCATATTGTGATCAGGCTAATGCTCACTTACTTGCTTAGGAGGCTGATTTTTCAGTTAGCTTTTTAAACACAGAAACTAAAGACTCAGTTGTCCTTGTAATTCAGCTGCTTTGGTGTTGAGCTAACCAGGAAAGGGTTGGCACTGTTACAGGCAGAGCACTAGTTCTCCTGTGTTAAGGTTGTGACCTCTTTTCTGTTTCAAGAGTGACTGGTTTTCATTCTTTAAAAGACATGTGCTTATACAGATTGTCTTCCAATTGAATGCATCTCACAGCCCTGCTGAACCAAGTTATTCAGTTCCAAGTGCCATTAGAGGCAGGGCTTTTTTTTCACTTTTTTTTTTCCAGTCCAGTTGAAAAGGATACTAAGGAAGTTGTTTTATTGCAGCAAGAACATCATATCATTTTTCTCCCTGAAAGTCTCCAGTGCTTCACCTCTATTTGGTCTTATTTCTGTCTGCAGAAATGTGCTGTTGCTAAAGCTGGTATTTGATGGATGTTTGTTTTTACTGGCAGTATATACAAATCAAAAGGGGTTGCTGCAGAGAGGATCCCAGAGGTCTCACACTGATCCACACGAGGCTGGAAATTGTACATTTTTTCCTTTGACAGTGAAACTCTCCCCTCTGCCTAAGCAGAGCTGACATGAGAAGCTTTTCTGGTGGGAATCTGGCATTGCCACTCCTGCTGTGGAGCAGGAGATTGTCATGGGCTTCATTCACCTGAAAGCTCTGTACCTAAAAGTTAATGTGTTTAGCACAAACACCACAAAAGGAGCTGGAAAAAAAAAATGACCTTAGCATCCTTCTATGGCAACAGATTATTTCATTCTCATTGCATTATCTGTAGATTGTCATGTGTATGATCCTAGAGAAATGCTCCTCATTCCTTGCTGTTCTTAAGAAATAGGAGTTGCATCCTCAAATCTGGTTATTTATGGAACCAACTGTGCTGGAGTTGATGCTTTGGAAAAAGGGATGCTAAGAGGGTGGAGTGTTCATAGCTGGGTTAAGTCTTCTCAAAATAAGAAAATGGATTTATTTTGTGGGAGATTTGATAAAAAGCTAATAGTGAATTGGCTTCTTTTAATAAACAAAAAATAAACAGAGTGTTAATTTTTAGCTTTTTAAAAAGCAGTTTCCCCAGGTACACCAATGGGAGAATGTATGCTGAATAAAAATTCTACACAGTTGTTACGTTAGAGGAATATATTCCAAATAATAACAGAGCTTGCCAAAAAGCAACTTGAGAGCTATTTTGCATTTTTGTGCAGCTAATTATGCACAGAAAAGAAGCAATAGTGCTGGGGCTTTCCACATGGCTGACAAACATCAAGGAAAATTCAGTCGTTGAAATTGAAACTACAAATGAATCCAGTAATGAAGGGAGTGACAATACACTGCAGTCAGGATGATTAGAGCCTGGATTTCCAGAGCTGGTGGCCTTACTATCATGTGGGCCTTTAAAACAAGGTTAATTATTATTTTGGAATAATAATAATATTATTTTGGAAGTGTAGGAACAGTCTGAAGAAGGATCAATTTCTTTGGTGGGTTTACTTGTTAACAAAGCTTCTAGTAATTAATAAATGGAAGGGGTAAAAACTAAACCAAAGCTCATTTTCCCACCTCTCATTCGTAGAGTTCAGATGCAGTCTTATGCATTCACTGTGATTTCCACAAACTAAATATTATAGAAAAACATGAAATTTTTGCTTGTATTTTTGCCTAGAAGTTATAGGTGGCTCTATAACTAATGATAAAATGAACTAATGAACTAATTACAGCTAAGATACATATAGGCATCTTCTTCATTCCCTTTCTCTTTACTAACCTATTAATGAAAGTCATAGTGTGTCAGCCTGTGAGCCAGCTAGTCTGAGAACACAGTCTTTGGACACCTTAGAATCCCTTTCACTTGCTTACAGCCAAAGAAGTGTGGGTGCAACAGATCAAGTGAATTCCAAGGTAGATTTTTCACAGCTGGTGTTTATTGTGAGACGAGGGTGGTGTTAGGTGCTGTAGAACATTCATTCAAGGCATCAGAAGGATGCTGACTGACTTCAGTGCTCTCTGGAGGAGATGCCAAAGCCTCTGGCTTCCCTTAAGTTGTCCCATTTAGGTCAGGTTGACCTTGCTTTGCTTCAAACAAAGTCAGGCTTATGTTGGATGGAGAGTGATGGGCATTGAGTAATCCAGGGAACAGTGAGCTGTGGAATTCAGGCTCTTGAGGTGGCTATGAAAGCCAGCCATTGACAGAAATGAAAAGAACCAGGTAATTTATTTTTCTAGTACATGCCAAACAAGTGCCAAAATGAGTGATTCACTGTCTGAAATTTTAAATGAGCAGACTCTGTCCATTTTGGAAAGCAGCTTATCAAGGCTGCAGTTTGTATCACAGGATTCTGCAGCATCCTCTGAGCTTCTGTGATGCTGAGAAGTAGTGATGGGAAAACTGGAGAATGATGTAATTTCTATAGGAGAGCAGGCTGCCTCATCCAGAGTGTGAGAATGAATACCACTGCTTCTTCTCAAACATGTTCTTTGCCTAAATGGCTGCATTTCCTATGCTGGGTGCCCTCCTTGCTCTGCCTGGAGAAATTTACACCCAGGAATCAGAAAAAAGACAGCCCCATCTTTCTAGTTGAAGTCATTAAAGCACAGAGAGATTGATATGAGTAATAAGGCAAATCAAGAAGGATGGAAGGGATTAGCCTGATTTCTGTTCCTGGGTTTAGTGCAAACCATCCCATTTAACTTCATTAAACCCAGGGAAGTGTAATAGTAACAAATCAAGGCAAGCTCCCATCCCCACTGTGACTAAGCTAAGCACCAAGGCTCTACCAGCCTAACCATTTACTGATGCAGAAAGCAGCCTTCCTCTGCTGGAGCCAGAGCTTCTCTTTGTTTTCTTCCCTGGAAGGGCATGCAGGAGGGGGAACAGGAAAGGCTCTGGAGGCTGAGGGCAGAACTAGACCCCTTCAGAGCCTCCCAGCTCTTGCTGCTGTAGCTGTGCAGGAGACTCATCTGGGATGCTCCCTGTGGTCCCATACAGTGCCAGGTGACAAACAGCACAGCAAGAGCAGCATCTTGAAGGCACTCTTTGGCCATTTGAAGTAGTGGTCTTTATGATTAGAAATGCTATTCAGGTGAAAACCCTGATGGTAAAACAGTCTGTGTGTGCAAGGGGCAGTGGTTGTTCCTGTAGAGGAGAGTGAATTTGCAGGCTTGCTGCCAATATTGCTGCTCACAGTTTCAGAATAGGGTTCAGCTGAAACTGGGATGGGAGGATTTCTAAGCTGCTTTGTGGTGTGGAAACATGGTGACAGGAGATGAAGAGTAATTTGCAAGTCAGAAATTCTTGAAGAGAAATTGTTTGTGCTATTATAGATTTAAATGCAACATTCTGCATGAAGCCATCGTGTTCAAAAATGCTGGTTTATGTGAATTCCAACATTTCTTGACAACAAATAAGTGATGAACCGAATTGTACTTGAAAATAAAGATATAGAGCATCATTATAGCAATATTCACCATCATTAATGATGGCAAAACCCTATCTGACAGCATTCCATGCCTATCTTCTCTGTAACGAATGAATGGTCACATTTAGAGAGCAATGGAGACATACTTTGGCCATCCTCCAAGAAGGGGGACAAACACCAGTCAAAAGATTAAAAAGTTTAATTTAAGAAAGCTTAAACAGATAAACAATTAAACCTTGAAAGCATTTGGGTGGTGCAATCTAAAAAAAACCAAATTGTTGTGTTAGATGTGTTTTCTCCAGGGGTTTTGAATTCTTGATATACACTTCTTTTCCTGTACTGCTCATGGTTTTGAAGGCTCTCTGTAACTTAGACCACAGCTTTTTTTTGCCTTTTTTTTTTTTTTTAATATTTTGGTCCATTGTCTGCCTTTAATGGGTTGATGTTTTGTAAAACCAAACATTTCTGGATGTGCTGTTTTTTCAAAAGAAGAAAGTGATAGAAGTGCTTGTTTTCAGTGGAGGTAACTAACTTCTTCTATCCTAGAAATGATCAGTAATGGCAGCTCTGCTCTCCTCAGTTGCTCTGAATCCTGCTGAGGCTCTCAAAAGGTTGTGTTACCCTTCCTAATTTATTTGCAGTGACCAGCATGTTGAATGTGCTTTCTGTAGATGGCTAGACACTGAGATTTGATAGATAGAAGAAAAATCAAAGTTCTGCACAGAACATTTCTGGGTTTTCCCTACTTCTTCCTACTGTTGACAATTGCCTTTACTATTTGGTAGCAATTTGATAAGCTCCATGAGCTCTCTGGTGTTTCTGAGTGCTGGTGAAGGCACACTGTCTTAGTCTGGATGCCTAAGGCTCTGTCCCTTTTATCTGCTGCTGATTCCTAGGAATCTTGCAGGGATGTGACTGTTAAAAAGTCTCTCTGGCAGATGTGATGGGAAATGAGCAATATGTTGAGAAATTGCTGTGGGAAAAGCAGGCCAAGAGGCTCTTCTGGCCACTTCCTGGCATTTGAGCAGAACATAGGAGCTGTTGAATATTCTGTAGTTAAATAAAGCCCAGATACCATTAAATTCCATAAAGGTCTGGGCTATCATGAAAGGTTGATGATGAAGTCATCAAAACACAACTCAGCAGGGTAACAGCAGGACTGTGCTTTGAACAGTGAGGGTCCTTTTCCAGCAGTGCCATTCATGCAGCACCAAGAATCCCCCCCTACATCCAGTCCCTGCTGTCAGGGCTGGCAGGGAGGTGGGTCTGTCCCCAGACATAACTTGGAGTCACAGGGTCTTGGTTTGCACTCCCTGGCAGCTATCACAGTGGCATTTTGCAACTCACAGAAACCTGAACAAAATCTTTGTCAGTAAATGAGAAATTCTTAATAGGACGTGGAATTGTTCTAATGTGAAAACGATAATAGATTTATTTTTCTATTAAGAGATGGCTTTTCAGGGTAGAATATACTTCTTTCTTGGTGAAATTCAATTGTTTTTTTTTGCAGGTGAGTGCCTCTGCCTGTCTGATAGCTAATCTCAGCATTTAGAAATTGTTTATCATCACTTGTCCTTGGTATATAGAGTTGTTTTTCTAACAGAAGAAAGGATAATTTTATCTTTTTTTTTTTTTTTTTTCCTGTTGAGTCTTCTTGGAGAAAAACTCTAGTTGTCAGGTTTTGATATTGACTATTCTTTTGGCTCTTCAGCACTGACTCCCATTCCCGTGAGGAAGCACAGGTATGGCTTCTGGAAGATCAGTTTGACAATCACTGCTCTCAACACCTGAGCTCCTCCAGCCTCTGCAGAGACATTTGTTCTGTTGTGAGAAAGAAGGAATCACAGGCAACTGTCAGCCTGCCTCTGCTCATACTGGGCTGTGTTTGTAGACATCCTTCCCTGCTCTGAGCAACGACTGCAGCCTTGCCTTGCTTGTTGCTGGCTTTCAGTCATTTTCAGCTGTATTTTGAATAAGATGCCAGCTTCAGTATTTCTCTTCATATGAATGAGACCTAGGAAAGGCAGTATCATTACTGCAGAAGGGAGCAAAGAATGCAACTGGAATGAAGGCACAAAGGTTGTATGTGCTGTTTATCTTAAAGTTAACAAAATATCTTTGGACATCTTTCAAGAACTGGAGTTACTGTGTCTTGTCTAAGCCTGAATTGGAGAAAGGTTTCCTATTTACTGTGAGGAAAATTAACTAATTTTTAATCAGCAGTCTTTGAAATCCATCCATTTCCATCATTTCTCATAGGTGACTGTGACAAAGTATTGCTAAGAGTAGTTTAGTAAACTGGGTTAGTTTCTTAGTAGCTTCTAAAATTCCAAGAAACAAAAATCAATAAATAGTTGGAAAAAATTGCCTTTCATCCAGGGACTTGATTCTTTAAGTCTCCTCTTTGTGGTTGAGTTTATATTCTACTTGATTTTCACCATACTGTGTAAAGGAAGCTTAGAAAACATGGCTCATGTTTTTGTCAATGTCATTTGCACAGTTTTAAGCTTTCCAAAGTGTTGAGAAATAGGTCACTTCCCCAGAATCCAGCAGTTAGTTTTCATGTTTAGTGGAGCTGAAGGTTAGGAAAAATTTCAAAGCCTCTTTTGTTTTTCTTTTTTAAGACATTATTCAACCTTGAAATGAAAACTCAGTCACTAAACTATGCTAAATAGCTCGTTTCCCCAGTTTGCTGATTGAGTTAAATGGCCTTTGGAGATATTTATGAAGATGACTTACCGTCCTCTTATATACAACAGTCATGCTTCCTCATCCATGTAATAGAAACTAGAGAAACTCAGGCCTCTAAGATTTTCACATTCTGAAATGGTTTAACTATTTTTGCAATAAATAGAGAGTATTAATCTGAGACCTGAGTTCTACATTCTAGGATTAATTGTAAGATAACACTTTTTTTTTTCTATGAATATGATCTGTAAAAGCAAGACACATATTCAGAGAAAGTTGAATTCCTGTAAATCTGAACATTGCATCTGTCTAATCTGACCTCTGTAATTCTGCGTGTGAAGAAAGGGAAGAGCAGCTCTTCTTGTGCCTGCTACAGCTGGAGGACAGGCAGGTGAGTTAGTGAGCTGGCCAAAGTCTCTACACTTCTGAAGCAATAAAATAAACTGCCCTATATGGAGAGAGAAAGGTTTTCTTCTATACAGAGCAAAACTGATCAAGTCACTTCAGTCACTCCCCTTCTGTAATTCTTTCTGGACAGAGAAGCTGGAAGTGAAGGGAAACACTTTACCTTGGTGGAGTTTGGGTTTATTTTGGCTGTTACAGGTCTCATGAGGTAGGGCCAAAGAAACCACCCTCACCTTTAGTTCTCTTCTCCCCATGAAAAGCAGCACCCTCCTGGCAGGCAAGCCAGGGTGCAGGCAGGCAGTGAAGGCAGCGGCAGGTGGGCAGGGCAGGGAGAAGTGAGGCAGGTAGGGGGTGTAGGCAGTGCAGAGCAGGCAGTGCAGTGAAGAGTAGGCAGCGTAGTTCAGTGCAGGCAGTGCGGAGCAAGCAGTGTACTGCAGTGCAGTGCAGTTAGTGCAGTGCAGTTAGTGCAGTGCAGTTAGTGCAGTGGTGCAGGCAATGCAGTCAGTGCGGCTGCTGACCGGCAGGGGGCGCTCCCGCACCGCCGCTGCCCTCGGGCTCCGTGTCTGGAGCAGGGGCCGGGGCCCGGCAGCCGCCCTGCGGGGGACTGCGGGGGACTCTGCGGGGACAACCGGCCCCGGGACGAGGTGTAACCCTGCCTCTGGCTGACATCGTGGGCATGGCGCTACACACGCCTTCCAGTCTCTAGCACGGAGCTGGCTGTGGGGAAATAAGCCCCTGCAAGGCCGGAACTAAAGGAACTCATTTCTTTCGTTGGGAGATGATGCATTAACCCCTTTAATGGAATCATTTGCCTAAGTCTGGAAACGTTACCAATGCCATGCAAAATTTGGACGTATTTTATTTGAAGGTAATATTCAGCAATAAGACTTGATTTGCATTTTGTTTTGTTTACAAGTGCAGATAGAGAATGAGTAAACGTAATAACACCAGTTTGAAAATAGTTTTTCTAAGCATGGCAAAGCACATTTTCATCTTCTAGGTGCACCTGAAGTGACTTGCTGTTTTCAGAAATCTCTTGGAAAATGATTTTCAGGCAGTTAGCCTAAAAGAAAGTTTACATCTGACATGTATGTAATGATTTAAATTCGAATGTTTCTTCAGCTGTGGGAGAATACAACATTATTTCACTAAAATCTATGGGTATCTTTCCTGCTGGCTTTAGGAGGCATTTGTTAAATGCTAAGATGGCAAAGATTATGATCATCTTGTGGGAGTTTGTACCTTTTCATTATTCTCCTAAACACTCTCCTCTCCATCTTTATACTTTATAGTACTGCTAAGGGGGGAGAGAAAGGCATCTTGAAGAGAACTAATAAAAAGTAGCCTACAGCAAAAATCCAAAGGAGAACATCTTCATTGGAGGCTTCGAGTGAATTTGGCAAGAGTGGCTCAGTGTCACAGATGGGGAACTATCCAGCAGAACTCTCCTTGCAGTCCTCAGGAAATCAAATTAGCCTGACAAATGTCTGGCTGCACACTTCAGAACTAAACTCATGAATGTTCTAGCAACATCTGCTGTTACTTATGTGAATGTGACAGAAGAAAATAGAACATAACATGTGCTAGTGAGCCAGCAAATTTGACTTTGATCTTTCTCACTTACTCAGGACAAAAGGAGAGAACGAAAATGAAAAACAACTTCTAAAATACAATTTAAAAAAATCAAATAATGACTGAAAAGATCCAAATGTCCTTTTCCAACGATGCTGTCAATGTGCAGCAGGTTGTCTTTTCCAGGAACTCCCATTGTTCAGAGCAGCTGGCCATTCAGGGAGGCACAGGAGGTGATTTTCTAAGTTGACCTAGTGCAATTTGTGAACTCCAGATATCAGAGTCTTTACAGTCATTTCAGTGAACCAGAGGGAGAAAAATCCACACTTTAAATCTAGTCAGGAAAATTACTTCTTAGCAGGAAGAATTAATAATTTAAGTCATATTTTCAGAATTTGAGGGGGAAAATATACGTAATATACATTCTTCCTAATGAGTCATTTTGATCAAGGAAGTACAATACTGCATCTTATTAAAGGAGAAAAAAAAGTTCTTTGAATTTATAACATTTGTAATATCACAGCTTTGAGAATCCTTTGCTACCCTGGGGCTATTGAGGCTGCCATCACTTTACCCAGCACTTGGTGGATTGTCACAGCCTTCCATTCATTTTCACTCTGTTCTTTCCATATGTGCAGTACTTGGTGACTCTGGTGGTAAAACAAGTGTGCAGATGTGTGCCCATCTCCACCCTGCATGTGCCAGCTCCTGCACACCGAGCTCAGCATTGATGATATTGTTGCTTTTTTTCTCTGCTAACCATAACAGTTATGGGTAACAGCATTTTACTGCTGATGAAGTAGTAAAAGCAGGCATTTGGAATATTTGATTGTGACTATACTATTGAGTTACTATTAATGTAGGTTTTAAACACATCATAGAGCAACTGAAGGAATAGCCTGGCTATTGATCTGCATTTTTCCATGAGAAAGCAGCACAATGAATTAATTCCCACTTGTGCATACAAAATAAGCTTGTTTATATCTTCCAGACACTGGGTCTGACTGAGCTGCAGTGAACTTTCTTAGATCTGCCTGTGCCCAACTCCCAGATTTTCCCATCAAGCTGGTGGGAAGCAGAAGTTTGATGGGAAGTTCAAAAACCAAATCTCTTTCTCTTGTATGCCAAACCTAACGACCAGTTTATGAGCACAGAACAAGTCAGGAAAGCAGCATTTTGTAGCTTCACCTGTTTAAGCACACTTCTGTAACGTTCCAGTTGGAGTTTGTCAAAGCCTGGGCTGTGGTTAGGGTACAAAGAGCTATGAAGAACAGATCTCTGCTCTGCTTCATGTGTTGTAATTTATTGCCAGGTGAGTTTTGAATCCAGTACTTTCAGTAAGGTCATGAGATGGTAAATGCTATTCTTACTTTCATTTCAGGAGCTGGGTGGAGCTTGCAGTGTTCTTAGTTGATCAATCTTGGTTTGATTTGCTCTCTGAGAACTCCAATAGGGAAGTTTTCAGTGACAGGAGCCAGCTGTGCAATCAGTAGTGATGTGTTCCAGTGGAATAATGCACTGGACCATAGCCACACTTGAAACATCAGCATTTACAGTGTGGCTTTCAAGGAACTCGTAGCTGTGTGTGCTGGTACCCCCTCCATGTGTGGACCTTTCCAGAGAGGCTCTCCACCCCAGGATCTGGAAGGCAGACTAACAGTATTATTTGTATTTGTCGTGAGCTTTCTTTTCTGCTGGGTGTGGGCCTTGCAACAGCTGTGAAGGGAGGTTCCTGAAGTCTGCAGCTTTATGATGGCCAGGAGGAGTCAGGCATTTTGAAGCTTCCCCGGTGCCATTTGTGCTTTACAGGAGGAGCAGCAATATGAAATGAAGATGAATCCTTGATAAAAAATTCTGGTTGTTTTCTTCAGCCTTGTTTCACTCCATGGGTCCAGATTGATTCTTATTTTTTATCATCCTCTTTGTGATACCCAAGCATTGCACCTTGCACTGATGGGTGCCATGAGTCAAGGAAAAGGCTGGAGTGTAGAATAGTCATCATTAAGAGATTTCTGTGAAACACCAACTAATGGATTCTTTCTTCTGTTATCCTAAAAATAATAAATTAATTACCTTTAGGTGCTTCAATGTTTTAAAGAATTTTAGAAGGCAGCTTATAATTTAATATATAGGAAACTTTGGTTTCTTTCTTTTTTGGGATCTTTCCCCCCCAGACACAGACTGCAGGCTGCCTGTGCTCTGTGCTCTAAACACAGAGTAGCAAATACTCTAGAGGATACCAGAGAGAACGTATGTATGAAGAAAGCCTGAGGGAATGTTATGATGTTAATGGACTTACATAGATCTTTTGGAAAGCTGTAAAATGCTTTGTCAGCATGGTTTTTCACTTAAATAAGCCCAACAGCAATACTAAGAGAAGAAATATTGAAGGAGGTTGGAGCTGACCATCAGAGGAAAGGTCTGGGTGGTTCCCAGAACTTCAGTGAGACTAGATGTGGCACGTTGGTGTGTGGGCTGAGCTTTGGTACCAAGGCACCTCTGTGACACTGATTGCTGGGAGCTCGTTAATATCCTGAGGCATTTGCTGCTTTTGAACACTGAGCTCAACACTTGCTCCCCTCCATATTCTTTTAAAGAATAAAATAAAAAAATAAAAGCTTTTTCTGGAGAGTATAACAAAAGGAACAAGAAAATCTAAATGATAGGCCTGGTGTATGCATTTTTCAGACATGTATATAAAGGTGAATCAAGGTTTGTTTATTTTTTATGGCTGCCATTGAGCCTGTCTGCTTTGGGGTTGGTTTGGTTTTTTTTCCAGCCAGTGCTTGTGTTGCTCAGAATTTGTTGCTGTTGTCTTCCTAGACTCTTTAAGCCTTCTCAGCTTAGAAATGTATTATTTTGTCTGGCAGTCTACAGAGTGCTAGTATTCTCACAGGAGAGCATTAAGGGAAAACAGGAATTCATCTCGATACTGCCAGATGAATAAAAATGATTAAGAGAACAAACTGTTGAATCTGAAGATGCATCCCCTGACTGCAGCTCATTCTTTCTTGTGGCTTCTCAACATCCTGGTTCTGGACTTTTTTTCAGCTGAGATTTACTGGCTTTCTGAATAATATAGGAAAAAAAAAGAAGTCCTAGTCCCCAGCTCTTGCTGGATGTTTAACAGAGAGTGTGAGCCACCTCCATGGGGTGACCCACCCTCCTGTTAATCCACATGGACACAGGACCATGGCTGGATGGTTCCATCTCATGTAATCTCTTTCACTGGCCAGCATGGGGTGAGGACTCTCTATAGAGCCCTGTCAAGTTGGGTATATCAAAGAAGGATGTCAGAAATGGTGTTCTTGCTGGGTCTCAAAGTGTTTCAGTGATCTTACCGATGCTGTGGGAAGTAACAGTAGCCAGTAATTTCCTTGTTTTAATGTGAGCACTTTATTCCAGACTGGCTGACAGGGGACAAAGACAACAGTGAAGTAAGAAATAGAGTCAGGAAAAATAAAGGCAGGGTGTCCTGTGATGTAGTGAAATCAAACTCTTTCATATGGAATAGGAGCAGAGCTCTGAAACTGCCCCATTGCTCTGTCTTGGGAATTTCCTCACTGGCTCTTTTCTGTTTGCTTGCATTCCCTTTTCACTTGTACATACTGTCACAGGCAAGGGACAAACATAAACAGAAGAGGAGAAGCTTCAGTTTGATGTAATATCTCTGGTACTCTTATTTTCCATCTCCATTTCTGGAGCTCCTTGAAATTGCCAAATCCTACCATTCCAAACCTGCAGAGGATGAAGTTTCCACAGACCTGGCAGCTATCAGAGAGCTAAAGACATGTTGTTCTCCATCACTACTTATCCTTGTTGTCTTCTCTCTTTTCCCTTTCCCTTTTTCTCTTCCTTTCCCTCTCCCTTCTCTTCTTTGTGTACAACTTTGTGTTGGTAGTTTTCTCCTTGGATTCTTGATCTGCCAGCTATTACTGCTGCAATTATTGCTCTGCTGTCAGCATAATTACCTTTCTTGTCATGCATTCCTTTAGCTCATATACTTTCTCATGCCTTAGCAACAGTTTTCTTACAGAACTGAGCCAAGGGTGTAATGCACCTATCAGACCTTCAGTCACTGTCACTCCTTCCTCCAGTGGTTACCTGAATGGATTCAAAAGAAGCTGAAGCTGGGAGGAAAAGCAGGTTCAGTGGCTGCAACACTGATGCAAGACACGGTGGAAAAATATCTCATTATGATCAAACTGTGCTAGGCACTGTGGATGTGAAGGAAGCACAGCATTCAATTCAGTGAGGACATGGGGAGCAGGCCGCCCAGAGAGGTGAGATTACAGACACCCAGCTGATCACCAATACGTTTCAGATATGGAAAATATACACAGGTAGCATTTCCAGTGAAAAATGGCTTTTGGAGGGGGAAAAGAATGCAGATTTATGGCTTGTCAGCATTTAATAAAACTTGTTATTTTGTTGTATTTGCTCAAGTGTTCATACCAGAAGAACACAGAAACTGTGAAGCTACACTTTAATACTGGGAATTGATAGACCTTTTGAGCTGATTTTCCATTTTAAATGTTCTTAGTTTTCATCTGATGAAAGCATAAACAAAACAATTACAAGCTGAATGTTTAAGTATTTTTTTTTCAAGTTAGCACTACAGGCAGCAACTTGAAAACTGAGTTGCCACACAGCATCACTACAGCATCACTGCCATCTGACCCTCCTGCCCCACTCAGCACCATTTCCTTACTGTGAGGGGGTCTTGTGTTCCAGACATCAGCAGGATTAGGTCGGATTAGCAGGAAGCACTTGAAATACAAACTGTTCAACTGCTAAATATTGGTTGTTCAGAGCCCTGAAGGTGGAGGAAGAAAGCCCAGAGGGCTCCTGGGGCTACCCAGCAGGACACTCAGCCTCATGCACCCTTGTCAGGACTCTGAGGGACCCACTGGCTTCTCTCCCCTGTGAGCTGCTCTCGGGGCAGTAGGCTCTGGTTTGTGTGTCTTTGCTGCTGTGGTTCACAACATGGAGAGGACTTGGGAGCCAGGCTGATCTCTGAGGAGCAGTGGTAACAAGAGTGCTGATCTGTTATGCAGCCCTTTAGAAACTGCTAATTATTACAGTTTCATGTCTCTCTACCCCCTCCTTGAGGACTTCTGTGGAGAGTTCCCGAAATTCTCTAGGGGACTTCTGCATGTGCTGCTCATTGCTTCTTTTGGAATTAAGCTCTCATTAATTTTAAAAATATATTCTTGTATACATCATTGCACTGTAGATCAGTGTGTATCAAATACTCTCATCTTCTTTATTTTCTTCTAATTTGATGACTGGACTTAGTACTGAGGCTGTTCCATGGATTCACATGGATTCATTACACTGGAGTTGAGACTTCCCTTTTTTGCTGTCATCTTTAGTTTAAAATTAATCAACCTGTGCCACAATAGCATATGACAGCTGTAAAGAATCACAGATATTGCTCTGAGACAGAATTTATTTAAAAAGATTAATTAAAAAAAACCAAACCAACAAAAAAATCACTGTTATTTCAAGAGCTTCTTGACTTGGTCTTTCTCTTGTGTAGCTCTGCTGCCCAGCAAAGGCCCCAGTGAATTAAGCAGCACTGTCTGCAGGCATAACCTGGTTCTGCTTATTAAAAATGAGGCTGGTAAACAGGAGATGAGGTTTAGTTGGGTGATTGTCTCAGAACTCTTCAGTTGTTTCTGTACCCCAAACTACATATAGGCATTGAACACAAAGCCAAGCCCATTTCTTCTACACACACGCCAACATCTTTTTATGTTCTGTCTTGTAGGACTGGAGACACTTGTTACAATGCAGAAAAGATTTAATTTAGGGCCATTCCTGAATTATTCTTACACTTCTGTCTCTAAGAAGTAGCTTTCTTGTGCTGCCTGTTTTCCTTCTAGTGTGTATCTAGTATCTCATTAGGGATGATTGTCACCCAGTTAGGGCTGGAGGCCTTCTGAAGAAGGTCTTTGCTTTAGAAAAAAAAAAGACAAGGTTGTATTATTTTGAATTTAAGTCTTGACTCTCTGAGTAATAATGCTCTTATTTTTTTCAGAGGCTTTTTGTTGTGATTTCTAAAATGTTATTTTGTTATTTGAAAAACTTTACTGACCTGTTTTTCTTTATCCTTTATCTGTCCATAACTGCAAGCAGCTCATCATTTTTTTTCATCGTGGGCAATATTATTAACAACTGAAAATTTAACCAAGGTAGTATTGATTATTATTGGCTTAATGTGTATTTAGCTGTCTGTATATATTGTGTCTCTATATTATGTAGTATTTAATTGTCTCAAAGCCTGAGAATTACATAAAGAGATAAAGAGGCCCTACCACTACTCCAGGAAATAACCAGCCCCTCCTATTAGAGACGTCCAGGGTAAAGCAGGGCTGCTGCTGCCTGCTCTAGCAGTGCAGGAGTCCAGAGCTTACAGGAGTAATATCTTCTCCCTCCCCTGAGCAATGTGTCTGCAGCCTGCTGTGTTACCCACCTGGGGAGCAACACAGCAGCAAGGCTCTCATCTCTTGCTGCTTTGCAATGTGCCTCCTGAGTAATATTAGTGACCTCTGCCTCTAGCCCAGGGGATTTCTAGCCATCTTCTAGGAGAGTGTCTCCCAGCAGGTAGGGTTGTTCTGGCTGCTTTCATAGTCACTTCTTCAGACTTTACCCACTATATACTTAAGATGCTACACACCATCACTGCTTCAATTTCTGCTCTTTCCTTCTCTCTGCTCTTGCACCCTGGTCTCGAGAGCCACTGTTTTCCTGCTCTCTGTTCTCCCATCACATATGCCATTTCTAGTTCCTCTCTTCTGTTCCTGAAGTAGCCTGGCTGGTTTTACAATAATTACATTTTTCTTCCTCCTTGGCCAGTGCATTAACTAAATGGAGTCTAGACCAGTGTCCCTTGCCTGCCTGGACATCTTGGAAGGTTCCTCACAGAAACAACTGTGAGCTCCCTGCTGATCTGTGATAGTTTGTGGGCACGTTTCTCTCTTGGAGAATCTTGTTTTCTGTCCATGAGGTCATATCTGCCCTCTGCTTTTTCTTGGTCAAAAGGTTATTCTACTTCCTGAATTACCTGCTGTCTTCCAGGTTCTTTTATATCTGTCTTATTTTGAATACACCCTTTTCCTCCAGCCGCATCCAAACTCCTCTGATCATTTCTTCTGTGAGCATTGTCAGGCCACAACTCACACCACAATACCTTGAACTTTCATAACAAGACAATTTGATGGTATAGTGTGTTTAAAACTATTTAATATTATCCCATGTATTTATTTAAAGGAGTTATATCTACATTTATCTGTATTACCCCATAAAATCCAGTGTTTGGGACAGCATCAAAGGAATTAGAAGGTGAAAGAAATCCTATAACTTACCAATAGCTGAAAAATAGCTGCAAGTTGTTACCAGGGGTAATCAAAATGCTCTTTTGAGATTTGATTATCTGGGAAAATAATAATGTAAAAAAAAATATTAGAGTAGGGTTTTACAGGAGAAGTGTTTCTGTACTCTAGACTTAGTTTGCTCGTTATTAGGTTATGCCATTTTAGATGAGTATTTTAAAAATATTTAATATTCTACTCTGAAATATTATGCATGTGCTTAAATTTTTTGTTGGATTGAGTCCTTGAGGGAGAAGTTTCTACTCTTTACTTAGCCAAGGCCCCCACACCTATTACTGTGAGGGAGATTATTGCTGCTGACCACACTGTGGCTTCCTAAATAGCAACAAAGATGAGATGGGAAGGTACAAGCCATGGTTCAAAACCCTTTTTGGGATCCCTTCATGTGTTACATCAGATGCCAGAAACCTTCAATCTTGGCTCATACAGGGTTTCCAAGATGAGGACATGAAACAGAAGTGTTTCTCTGCCACTCTGTGCATGAGATTGCTCCTGTCAGGTGAATAAAGAGAGGACATGGTCCCAATGGCCTGGGTTCCAGCAAGAGTGCAGTGTGTGTGAGGAGGGAGGTGAGGGTGGCCACTGCTCAGGACAGCTTCCAGAAAAATGAGGATTCATCCAGAGTGGGACTTGGCAATGCTGTAAGGTTGTCTTCTGGCTCACATCTTCACCAGGCCTCCCCAGGCTGGAATCCAGACCTACCTCTGAGTCTGTGGAGCTGTAGCTAATGTCAACAAATTCAAATAAATGTTCCCAGGATTTCCTTTCCTTGATGACAACAGCTAATGTATTTTGTCATTACAAATGACTGTGCAGGAATACTAAGGCAGACATGAAACTGCAGGGGAAGCATTAGTGGGAAATGATCCTACAGCTAGTGGTGCAATGCTCTGTGTTCTCCCTTACTCTGTGTTCTGTCTGCACTGTGCCTATTTCACACTCGTGCTTTCCCTGTGATGCTGATGCTTCCACTCTGAGATAACAAAGGAACCACAGGGCAGGTCAATGGGAGGGTTTGTCTTATGAGTTCTGCAGGTAAGGATAACTACTGCATCTTGTTTTCCCCACCAACAGCTTCCTGTGCTACTCCATCTTCAGTTCCCATTAAAACACCAGTAATACTCTGCACATGGCTTCTCACACTCCCTGTGTTACTGCAGGCCCATGTCTCTGCCAGGACTGTATTAAGCAGCATAACAAACTTCTGTCACCTTGTCTCNCCCACCTGGGGAGCAACACAGCAGCAAGGCTCTCATCTCTTGCTGCTTTGCAATGTGCCTCCTGAGTAATATTAGTGACCTCTGCCTCTAGCCCAGGGGATTTCTAGCCATCTTCTAGGAGAGTGTCTCCCAGCAGGTAGGGTTGTTCTGGCTGCTTTCATAGTCACTTCTTCAGACTTTACCCACTATATACTTAAGATGCTACACACCATCACTGCTTCAATTTCTGCTCTTTCCTTCTCTCTGCTCTTGCACCCTGGTCTCGAGAGCCACTGTTTTCCTGCTCTCTGTTCTCCCATCACATATGCCATTTCTAGTTCCTCTCTTCTGTTCCTGAAGTAGCCTGGCTGGTTTTACAATAATTACATTTTTCTTCCTCCTTGGCCAGTGCATTAACTAAATGGAGTCTAGACCAGTGTCCCTTGCCTGCCTGGACATCTTGGAAGGTTCCTCACAGAAACAACTGTGAGCTCCCTGCTGATCTGTGATAGTTTGTGGGCACGTTTCTCTCTTGGAGAATCTTGTTTTCTGTCCATGAGGTCATATCTGCCCTCTGCTTTTTCTTGGTCAAAAGGTTATTCTACTTCCTGAATTACCTGCTGTCTTCCAGGTTCTTTTATATCTGTCTTATTTTGAATACACCCTTTTCCTCCAGCCGCATCCAAACTCCTCTGATCATTTCTTCTGTGAGCATTGTCAGGCCACAACTCACACCACAATACCTTGAACTTTCATAACAAGACAATTTGATGGTATAGTGTGTTTAAAACTATTTAATATTATCCCATGTATTTATTTAAAGGAGTTATATCTACATTTATCTGTATTACCCCATAAAATCCAGTGTTTGGGACAGCATCAAAGGAATTAGAAGGTGAAAGAAATCCTATAACTTACCAATAGCTGAAAAATAGCTGCAAGTTGTTACCAGGGGTAATCAAAATGCTCTTTTGAGATTTGATTATCGGGGAAAACTGCTTGTACTTCTTTATTATTTGTATAATAAAAAAGCATTAAGGGCTTTAGCCAGACTATTGTACAATTGCTGGCATGTAGCAGAAGAACAGGTGAAAATNATGGTCCCAATGGCCTGGGTTCCAGCAAGAGTGCAGTGTGTGTGAGGAGGGAGGTGAGGGTGGCCACTGCTCAGGACAGCTTCCAGAAAAATGAGGATTCATCCAGAGTGGGACTTGGCAATGCTGTAAGGTTGTCTTCTGGCTCACATCTTCACCAGGCCTCCCCAGGCTGGAATCCAGACCTACCTCTGAGTCTGTGGAGCTGTAGCTAATGTCAACAAATTCAAATAAATGTTCCCAGGATTTCCTTTCCTTGATGACAACAGCTAATGTATTTTGTCATTACAAATGACTGTGCAGGAATACTAAGGCAGACATGAAACTGCAGGGGAAGCATTAGTGGGAAATGATCCTACAGCTAGTGGTGCAATGCTCTGTGTTCTCCCTTACTCTGTGTTCTGTCTGCACTGTGCCTATTTCACACTCGTGCTTTCCCTGTGATGCTGATGCTTCCACTCTGAGATAACAAAGGAACCACAGGGCAGGTCAATGGGAGGGTTTGTCTTATGAGTTCTGCAGGTAAGGATAACTACTGCATCTTGTTTTCCCCACCAACAGCTTCCTGTGCTACTCCATCTTCAGTTCCCATTAAAACACCAGTAATACTCTGCACATGGCTTCTCACACTCCCTGTGTTACTGCAGGCCCATGTCTCTGCCAGGACTGTATTAAGCAGCATAACAAACTTCTGTCACCTTGTCTCTTTCATCTTCTCTGCAGCAGGAGGAGTTTTGCAAAGAAGTAGTTTCTTTTGGATTTATCTTGATCCACACCAATGCATATCCAAGCAGAAAGAGCCAGAAACACCCATGCCTTGCAAAGCAGTTGTTAAAGGCTGTGGAATTGAGGCAGACATGTCTGCTGCTCAGCTTGGAAACTAGTGATGTTCAGTGTTTTCTTGTAGTTTCTGTGGGAGAAACTTGTGTAGTGTTGTTATTTTACAGGAAATCTTTGACAAGAAAGAGCAAACCCAAGACCAAAACTCTTTAGCCCTGTCAGCTGTATGAGAGACAGTGGCCACCCTCACTACTCCAACCTCTTCACAATTCTCTTTTATTTGCTTGGCTATTTCATCAGTTTTTCATCAGTGCTGAGAATATAAAAGGAAGAATAAAAAGGACCATTCAGTAAAACCATAGAACATTGAAAAGGTCAAAGACATGTTGTTTATTGTTATCTCTCAGAGAAAAGATGAGGCTGTAAAATTGCAATGTTTCATTCTAGTGACAAAGATTGTGACAAGGACAGAAAGGCCTGAATAAATCCAGCCTTTTGACAGCGACTGCAAGAGGAAATAGTACAATTTAATCCTTTGTTGCTACAGCTTTTAGATTGTAATCCGTTGGTTAACACTCAGGAAGTTTTAGAGGACTTTTCGTTTCCTTCAAGTGACCCAATAGTTGTTTTGTGGCTATTCTGAGGCAAGTTGACAGTGAGAAAGTGTAATGTTTTATTTATTTCACTCTAGCCAAGAGTCCAGTGAATTGATTAAGTTGAAACTGCAGGATGTCTGCACTTGTCCAGGGCAGTTATTTACTCTTAGCTCACAGGAGGCCCATTTCCCATATTTCATTTCCTATGCCAAGTGAAGCAGTTGTGCAGCAGGATTATTCCAAGAGCCATCAAGCTCAGGCTATCTGTTTTTATGGTCTCGTCAGCAGCCACCCCTGGATTCTTCACATGCTCTGCCAGCAGAGCTGCTGGTTATTGCTGGGATGAGCATTAGATGGTGGGATGGGAAATGGAAGTGTAGCTGGGAGGGTGTTTGGAGAAGTGTTGCTTCCTGCTATCCCTGATTCCCTTCCCAAGGCAACTGCTTGGGATGAGTTTGGGGAATGAACACAGACTAGATGGATGTTTGTGTTACCTTAGTGAGGCTGCCCTTAAGTGTGTGTAGGATCCACCTTTCTCTGTCTCACTTAACTGTCTCAGATACATTCTCTTCAGTAGCTCTTTGGATTTCTTATGATGGCTGGTAATTAGCCTCTCTGATTGTACAGTAACCTTAAAAAGTAGATGTTTGGTGTTTAGATGGTTGCATTTACATGAGATAAGCACTAATACAGAGGATGTAATTCATGTCCTACCTTTGTAAGGACTCTGAACCAATATTGCTGGCTGTAAACTCCAAATTCAGCTTGGACTGAAGAGTGTAGGGATGAGATAATAACCCAGTCAGCAGAACAGGCAACAGTCACACTGCCTAATAATTGCCCTGTGAGATTTTTGTTTGGTGAGTACTGAATAAAAGCACTTCTAAAGACAGAGAGAGGAGCACTTGTAAAGATGGAGGAGAGAACTTGGCTTTGCAGGGGCTTATTAGTGAGCTCTTCTGTACCACAGACTGTGTGGTGAAGACTTCGTCTTCTGAAGTCATGACAAGTGAGCAGTGGAGGAATTGTGGGCCCTGTGGTGCAGGCATTGGCCTCATCCAGAGTCAGAAGTGGGAGCTGGGGAGCTGGAAGGGGCTGGCTGCCCAGGGGAGAGCCAGCCAGCAGGGCTTTGGCAGCAAGGCCAGCAGGCTGGTGCTGGGTGTACTGCAGACCAGGGTCGGGGAAGGGCTTGTGCCAAGGTTTGATGTGGTCACTGTAGCAAGTAGAGAGCAGCTCTTTCTAAAGCTCTTCTAGACAGACACCAAGCCAGCAGGATGACATTTACTGAGGTCTGAGAAAAGACAGCTGCAATCACTGAGAACATGAGATAATGAGCACTGCAGTTGTGTGCTTTGTTTGGTGTTTTTAGCTTGCCTCTCCTCATCTTTCTAAATGGGTTGATCTGATGTATCATCTGGTTTATTACATTTAAGTTTTCTGGGGCTTTGTGGAACTAGAATTTTTAAATCAATTTTTGCCTGCTGCTTTGTTTTCTTAAACTTTGTCTAATCCTCAGGTGGTCTGAAAAGCTATTGACATATCTAAAATGCTGTCATTCATTAATGCAGTCTAACAGCTGATCACCTGACAAATCTGGTGACCTTCTGCAACAGTGGTGGATAAGGGAAGAGAAAACTGATGTCATCTGCTGGGACTTGTGCAAGGCATTGAACTCTGTCCTGCACAACAGCTTTGTCTGTGTTACAGACTGCTCAGGGGCTAAGGAACTGGCTGCATGGTCACACTTAGACAGTTGAGGTCAACAACTCCATACCCAAGTGGAGACCAGTGGCATTCCTCAGGGGTCAGTACTGGGACCAGTGCTGTTTAACATTTCTGGGTGGAGGGCACCCTCAGCAAGTTGCCAGTCACACCAAGCTGAGTGCTGCAGTTGACATGATAGAAGGAAGGGATGGCATCCAGAGACACTGTGAACCTCACGAAGTTCAGCAAGGCTAAGTGCAAGGTCCTGCACATGGGTCAGGGCAATCCCAAGCACAGATACAGGATGGACATTGACTGGATTGAGATCAGCCCTACAGAGGAGGACTTGGGGGTGTTGGCTGATGAGAAGCTCAGCAGGACTGGCAATGTGCACTTGCAGCCAGCCATGTGGGAAGCAGATCAAGGGAGGGGATCCTGCCCCTCTGCTCCCAGGGATCTGCAGAGACCCCCCTGCAGTGCTGGGCCCAGCTCAGCAGAGCATGAGACTGGAGCAGGGCCAGAGGGGCACAAAGGTGATTGGAAGCTGGAAAAGCTCTTCTGTGTTAGGCTGAGAGAGGTGGTGGTGGTCAGCCTGGAGAAGAGAAAGCTCCCTCCAGTGCTTAAACCTGGTCTAGTGGGAGGTGGCACTTGGAATCTTTAAGGTCCTTCCCAGCCCAAACCATTCTTGTATGAAGAATTAAAATAATGTTGTCTTAGAAAGGGACAGTGAAATACTCTCTATTTCTTATCTGAATTTCTTATTTAAATCTTGTCTTTCAGATTATTATAAATGGTAAATAGTAATCATTTGATCAGAGAGATCTTAGAAAACTGTCAGATCTTTCAATATAACCATACATATCTTTAGTGTAATTCAGTATTTGCTTTAAAAATTAACTTCTAATAGCCAGCAATATAATAAAAAGGACAGTACCATCTGCTAGCTGTATATAATTAAATTAAAAACATCAGTCTGTACTTGATTCAACAATTTTCAAGAGCTTGTTAACCTTTCAAATTAGATTTGTACCATCAATTATACTTAACAAGGAACTTTTTCTCCATGCCTTTTCTATTTCCTTAATTAGTTCTGTAACTCATTTGGGGCATTTTTCTAATGCACTAATGTCATACAGTCGTACAGCCCCAGCAGGACTTTTAGGGCCAGACCCTCTGTCTCTGGGAGTACTGGTGTGAAGGGGCTCTGCAGCTACCCAGCTTCAGACTGTCCTCTTGAAAGAATGTGAAAAGAAATAAATTCAGTGTATTCTGTAATTATCTCTTGGACTATTCCTGGTGTTTTTAAAAAGCTGTGAGAAAATCTTTGTTGCCTCTGGAACTTGCAGAGGCTTCTGTTGAGCCAGTTCTTCTCACCCTGAGTCTTTAAAGGACAGGTTTGAGCCCACAGTGTGTGTAAGCACTGATGCACCAGTGGTGGATGGCTCTGTCTCCTCAGCATTCACAGCAAGACAGAGGTGTAAGAGGATTGGTGTCCAGAGGGATTTTTCCACAAAAACAATGTGTGACTTGGACTTAGAAGTGCAGAGAAATTCAGCATCTCAGCAGGATCTTCAACTATGCAATTGGAGGGATCCTGTGGTTGCTGTATAGCTGGTGAATGCTGTAGAACATTGCACTCTGTTCAGCAGAAGATACAGGTTAATTTTCACCCCAAACACAACACTGTTCTTAAGAATGAGTATTCATAAAGTTTTTCATTCTTAGGAGTGAGGCAAAAGCTTCTCTTAAGCCACTGTTATGATTTAGAAAAACAGAAAGATGACTTAGCATTAGAAACTACTGTAAAAGTCAACGTTGATCTATCAAGACAGAAAATCAAAGCAAGACATAGTTCATCTGGATCTAAAATTTGAATATTAACATTTTATTTCATATTGGGTAAAGTCTTATCATTCTCCAGAAAACATCTTTATGTAGCCTCCCAGGTTCTTTTACAATTTATTTCCACTTCTAACCATGATATTTTTCATATTGTTTCCAAACTGAGTTTTAGCAGACAGACATGATGTGCTGGAGCAAACCAGCTCATGTGCAGTGCAGTACTTGCCTACCTATCAAATTGACATGAACAGTATGGAGGCAGTTATGTAATTTATCATGGCTTAACCTTGCTTCTTAGCTCAGAGCTGCAGGATGGGAAAGACAACTTCTTAAAACAGTCTTGACAGTTGTTTCTCTAGCCTGTCATTGGAGGGCACCCCCTGGGCCATATGCTGATGTGCAGCTTGACCCTTTGTTGCTGTAATTTCAATCCATGAGCTCTTGTATCAATGGTACATATGGAGAACAGATTATTTCTGTCTCATTTACAGTGTCGCTTCCTAGAGTTGAAAGCAGTGTTCCAATTCCTGGTCTGGAAGCTCAGCAGTCCCATTTCTTTCCACCTTATTTTGTCTGACATACTCTCTATGCTTTGCTTAACTTCATGCTTTCTGAAAGGAAGGTGCCCTGGGCTGTGTAGCATTGCAGCTGAGGTGTGGCTGAGCCAAGCAGACAAGGATTCCTGTGTGCAGCACTCTGTGCTCTTCTTACACATCTAGGTCTACGTGGAGTTCTTCAGTATGACACTGATAAATCCAGCTTGTTTTCTGACCTGCACTCTGTTACTGCTCAGCCTGTGGTGGTGGAGCCAGAACAGCTGCCTGTCCACAGAGCTGTGTCACTCTGCTTTCTGCAGCCTGTTTGCTAAAAGCTGGCATCCTAGCTCCTAGCACCCAGCTACTGAATAGTACTGGCCAGAGATGGGCCTTGCAGAGCTCTGCTGGAGTCATCTCTCCACATTTGTTTCCCATAATGAATGTTGTTAGCAAATTAGGTGTAGACCAAATATAAATTATGAATATCTAGCTGAATTATTTGTAGAGTCATTAAAGTGGCACCAGAATTTAAATGGAATCTTTTTGTCAATGAAATTATAACTTTTCTTCCATTAAAATGATAATATTTATTGCGTTAAAATAACCCCCAATAAAGACATATTTGTATATGAATACTGGATAGAAATTGCACAGAAGTTCCCAGATGGGACACTTGCAAAAGAGTGTGAGTTCTTTTAGAGCAGGTTGCAGGAGTGAGATCAGTGTCTGTGATTCCCAGGTGTGCCATGGTGGGCAGTGTCACACCTGAGCAGAAACCCCTGCACACGGATAGGCTGCTTGGAACTCCATTGTTCCAACAGCTCCTCTCATGGCTGGTATCCTGGATACAGGTTTCCTTGCTGAAAAGGCTTAGTGCCAGGGCTTAATTAATTTAATTTACGAAGTGTGGAAGTGCTTCTGAGCCTTTGGGAGTCATCACCTGGAGAGTTAGAATTAATTATCCTATTACAGGCTAGAGCCCCTTCTCCCAGGGTGTGACCTTTGCAGACGCTCGCTGGAGCACTGAGCTCCCTTCTAGAAGGTTGCAGATGAACAGAGCAAGGTCAGAAGCTGAACCAAGTGCTTGCTTCAGAGAGGCTCCTTACCTGAAGGAAGAGGTCTGAGCTCACATTTGCTTACAAAGCAAGATAAAAACTCTGCTGCCTCTGAACCTAAAGAGGAACGTACAAGACGAGTAATGAACAGAGCTAATCATAAATACCAAAAGGAGGACGTAAAGGACAGGGGGAAATATTTCTTAAACTGGGTATCTCGACCCATTTCAGTGAGTAACTGCACAAATAAACTGTTATTCATGGTGAAGGTTAAACTGCCACATACCTTTAAAACACTCAGGTAAGGTCTAAATGCAATCTGCTATTTACGATGAAGCATTCCCAGCGTTAGGCTTCCCAAATTGATTATATTCTCTTTTGAGCAGAAGGAAGTTTCAAGCAGCTAATTCCAGAAGAGTCATCCATCTTCCTTTCTGCTAGTCAGACAGCTCAATATTCCAGGTTCTTCAGAAAGTCTAACTTGCCAATGGAATGGATATTTCTTTTGCTTCAGCAATACAGGCTCTTTCTGAGTAGTTCCAAACCTGTTTAGCATTTGTGCTGGTTGTGGCAGGCATATGTTTTGCAAACTAACTCATATATGCATCACTAATAAGAAAGAAGGATGATTAGAAAGGAAAATGACAAATAATGTTTAAGAGACATTGTAAAGATTTTTAAGGATGACTATTTTTTATATTTACAGCCACTTTGCGGGTAGTATACAGACAAAAAGCAATTACTGTACCCTGGGAAGGTACAGTGTGAATTCACATTTGAATGTAATGCTTGTAGGGGTTGATTTTTTAATCAGTGACAAACAGCTAGAGATTACAGACATGAATCTTATTGGGAGCACATCCAGCTAATGGTTTAGAAAATACTTTTATTTTAAGTTTTAGGAAACATCATTCTTCTTATATGACCCTAGAATAATGATAATTCATACCACAGGACAAATCTAGTGGAAGAGTGAAGGGGAATTAACCAAGTAACTTAAAATCACAAAATAGTTTGGCATTTCCGTTGGAAGTCCCAGTGATGTCAATCATAAAACTGCAATAACTCGGGGTTTGCAGTTACCTTGGCATGGCTACATCGTTTTCTTTCCAAACACAGCAGCCAAGGAAGAAATGCTGTTTTCAGATTGCTCAGTGATGGAGCTCTGTATTTTTCACAGCTAAAATTGGACATCTCTGTTAGCTTTTAAATTCTTTACTGTCACTGGGTATGAACCAAATTCATCCTGACTGAAAAACAAAGTGTGAAGGCATTCTTTCAATGAGCAAGCACCTAGTTTCTTAACACTGTCATTGATAGGAATGTATCAAAACATAAATGAAATTGTCATCAAAAAGTCACTCCTGTTTTGTTCCAGGATGCCCCAAGGCCTCATGTGATCAGTCTTTTCCCACAAGAAAAAAAAAAGAAAAAAAAAATAATAATAATTTGATGCCATTTCCTCTTGTCAGTTGTGACTTGTGAGAAGAGACCACCAGCCACCTCTCTGCAGCCTCCTTTCAGGTAGCTGTAGAGAGCACAGTGGTCCACAATACAAGGTCATTAATTTAAAGAAGAAAAATAATTTCAGGTGGAATGTAGAAGTGATGGAGGAGGAGGAGCAGAATTCAAATGAACAAGTCCTGTTGCATGAAGTCTGTGAGTCACTAATGAGATAGCACACTAAGAAATGTAAATGAATCCTAGGAGCCCTGTCAAGCATGAACAAAGATGTGATAATGTGCAGTTAGACCTCATTAGTAAAAAGTGATATAATTGCAAGGTGAGAAAAGAGCCTTTTAAGCACAAAGGTAGTGCTGGTGAAAGGAGAAGGCTTCAAACTAGTTTTGACTACGTTAAGGCTGGATGTCAGTGTGCCCATTTCTGTGCCTTGGAGCTCTGGGATCCCACAACAGCCTTCTAAGCAGAAAAGGAGGGGCAAAAGGAATTATTATGCCGGGTGAAGTAGCTCTGTGTGTGGTAGAAATGATGTGTGATGCGACCTTGCAGTAAAACAGCCTGAGGAGCTAGGGAGGAGTCGTGTGCAGTTCTAAATCCCTCATTCTTGGGCAGCTGGCTTCTTTCTGTACTGAATGCCCCTGTGCTTTGAGCCCCACAAGCACCTCTGCAGGGACACTGGCTCTTTCTCCCTTCCTTGCCCAATCCTACAGGGGTTAGAGCTCTCCAGAAGGTTGGCTTACAGCACACGAATCTTCATGCCAGTAAATCCAAGGCTTAAAACTAGGTAACCCACGTACCTCTGTAATTGTTATAGTAACTTCTGTTTTCCATGGTTAAGAAATCTTATTGTGATTAATTATTAAAAAAATACTATTATTCTTTCTAGAAAGGGATTTTTTAAAAGCACTTTTAACATCTAAGGGTTCCTATATTCAAAAAATGTATCCTGAATAACTTTGGTTTTATAAAAGAAAATATAAAGAAAATAGAAATAGACCTAGACTCTGTCTTGCTGCACTTACTGATAGCAGGTGTGCCTTTTCCAAGGCATGCCCTCCATTTGCTTGTTGAGACTGAGAAATATTAATATTCCGCAAGAAAAAAGAGAATTAGAGAAGCACATGCTCCTTATATTGAGCAGTAAAAAAATTATTCTAGGCATGATCAAAACCATTTTTCTTCCTAGCAAAGACCTATTGCTGGTAATGCAAAGTGCTTTGGCACCATGGTGATCCAGAAGGGAAAGTAGTATCATGGGGCCAGTGAGGGTAAGAAATGTTGTAAACTGAACATGCCAGGTATACAAAATACCTACTGAAAAGCATATTTAAGAAAGTTGATATTTGGAGCTTTACTTATGGTGATATTTTGACAAATTGTGGTGCATCGTTATTTTTGGGGTTGTTTTGTCATTTTTTGTTAGGAACAAAGAACTCTACTTCTTGATTTCTATTTACATAAGCCTTTGGAGGAAGTAATTTCTATTTAATGCTGACTATTTTTCTGATTATTTTTAGTGAAACATTATTTTTTACAGTTGGTTTTACATCCAAGGGGCTTTCTGTATTTATAAAATTAATATGAAAGAATCAGTTTGGAAAACATAAGAGATCTTTCCAGGATTGACCTCAAACCCCAATTTTATTTAAACTAAGTTAACAAAATATTAAACTGAATTGAAGCTGTCTATATTGCCAATAAGATTTTGGAAAACATTTTAATTAACCCTGAAATGTGTATTATAATCCCTTTACTTTTGTGTTAGCTTATGAATATGTTCTTGAAGTAGATAGAAAAGCTGCCATTCACTTCAGACACTCTTGCAGGTTACTGGAGTTACATTTCTTTCTGTTTAGAAGTTGAGCAAATATATTTCTGTGAATGTCTTGGAGCAACAATGCCCTCTAAAAGCTGGGATGTCGTCCAGTTGAAACAGTCTTTAAAAACTAAAATCCTAGGATAACCTTTAATTACTATTTCTTTTCAGTAAAGCCCTTTTATGGGACTACTTAAATAGCATTGCCTACTGTTTTCACTGAATTCAGATGAAAATCCATTCAAAATGTTCATTTTAGGACCTGGATTCTGGTTATACATAAGACCTGTGAATAAAAGACTAGTGCTTTTGAAGAAACACTGTTCTCTTAGTTTGCAGCCTAATGAAACAGCACTACAGCTAACAAAATTCTGGTGGTATTTTGGGGATTTTGCTTGATGGAGAATGTTTAGTTCAGATCAAAGCTTTTGGCTGTTCAGGGTCCCATCCTAACCAGTGTATGTCTAGGAATGTGTACCTGCATTACCACCAGAGTATTTGCTTGTGCCTCTGCTTCTGGAGATGGAAGGCTTTTAGATGTTCCTAGATAAAAGGTGAATGCTAAACTTTGTGTTATAAATCAGAGGGGGTCTTGTGCATAGTCCCACTGGAAGGAAACAGTTCCCAGTGACACTTGTTAAAGATGGACAAGAGCTAGTTTTGCATCAGACTGCCCGTGTGCTTTGCTTCAGACCCAGGGTGCTTGGAGTTAAGCAGGTGCCCTCATTGATTGAGTGGAGACCTGCACACGTTTGCTGTTATCAGCAGTGGCAAATCTAGGGATTAAATTGGATCTGATGTAGGAAACAAAATCAATAACTGTCATAATCACAGACAGTTAATTACAGATTAAATCTATGGGGGGGTTTAAAGTATGTAAATATTTGGCTGAGTGGGAAGGGAAAAATACCTTCAAGACTGGTGACAGCATTTTTCCCTAGTCCTGCACAGGCTGTTTGCCTGGTGCTCTCTCTTGTGTAGAGAGAAGCTGCCCCAGCTGCAAATGGGCAGAATTGAAGTTAACTGGGCAGGAAGAGGCTGCCACCAGCTAAGCACAGAGCACTCATTTCTCCTACTACACTGGGCTGTTGGGGTTTCTGAGTGTTATCAAGGCCGAGTGTTATCACTGGCACCATCTCACAGTGCTTGAAGGTGGAAAAGGCCGGAGAGGAAGGTGGAGAAAAGGTGTGAGAAACAGCCCTGTTAGCAGCGAGGGGGTGGAGGCAGTGCTGCAGCTGGCGGGGGAAGTGAGAGGTGGGGAGAGGTGTGGAGCGCAAAGGGCGGGAAAGTCGGGTGACTGTGCGTTGCCCTCAGAGAGCCGCGCGCTGCCCTCAGAGCCGGGCGGCCCCTCAGAGAGCCGGGTGCTGCCCTCAGAGAGCTCGGTGCTGCCCTCAGAGAGCTCGGTGCTGCCCTCAGAGAGCTCGGTGCTGCCCTCAGAGAGCTCGGTGCTGCCCTCAGAGAGCCGCGCGCTGCCCTCAGAGCCGGGCGGCCCGTCAGAGCTGGACGCTGTGCGCTGCCCTCAGCCCCGGCCCGTCTCCGCCCCGCTGCTGAGACGAGTCGGCAGTGGAGGAGTGAAGTTGAGTTTGGGAGTGATGAATGATCTCATGTCGTCATCTCAATCCATGAGCTACTTCTGCTCTCCTTTCCCGCCGACTGAACAGCTGGCCAAGGTCAGCTCGCCACAGTTGCACAGGGCTTGTGGAGCACATTCATCTTCGAGAAAGGAAAAACAAACACAAGCCACAGCTTTCCAGAAGCAGGGCAGGGATCATTAATGCATCTTATCAGTCTTTCCAAACACTGCTGATGTTGACGGAGCAATTGTGAATTGTTTGGTATCCAGTGCTGTGAGGTAGCGTAGATCAGAGCGATGAAGAGGACATACATGTTGAACGGAAGTGCTTCCATCTGGATTTTCATCTTGGCTTTGCACATTGAAATCTAAGGTGGTGGAAAGAATTCTGTCACGTGAAGAGCATTTATTCAGAGAGAGAGCAGTCTGCAGGATTGTGAAATAAACATCAATAGTGCTGTGTTCCTCTGCTACAGCCTGCTACAGGTTGGGAATCAAGAGTCGACAGATTATGGGCTGGTCTAAATCAGCCAAGATTTTAAATGTTCTTGGTCTAAAATTGGAGACTCAGACTTGTCATAATGTGGCCAAGGATTTAAATCTGAAATGCAAATATGTACGGCAATCAATTAGTGACAGTAATGAAATTATTTCTTCAATTACAGTGAGAGTGGGTGGTGCAGGCAAAGCATGAGTGGGAGGCAGATGTGACACTAAAGGAAGGAAGAAAGAAAGAAACTCCTCTGCCAAAGGTAGGGAAGACATCTCACCAAATGTTTGGAAATGATAGTGATTTTCCTATGCTTGATAAAATGTTAAAAACCCCAATGTCATTTAAAAATCTTTTTGATGTGGATTTGAAGTTGTGGTTTGATAGCTTCTCCTTAACTGGCAGGATTTACATTGCTATTTCATATGAAATGGAATGAAATTAGGAACTTTCCACAGCTGAAGGCAGCAGTCAGCTGTAACTTTGAGGCTTTTCTGATCTTAGCTGCATCTGAATGACTATTGTGATGTACCTTGCCAGTACAAAATTCCCTATAGGTCTGTCTCTAGAAAGTACCTTTTTTTCCACTCACTGCTATCTTTCCTTCACATCTTTTTTTGGCAAGGACCACTTGGGATATTTCCTTGCTCTGCAGTCTGAGGAATGGTCTGTTTCCTAGGAGCACCTGGAAATTGTGTCTGAAAAACTCAAGGCCCTCACTCTTAGTGCCTTGGGGACCTGACAGTGCCTTTGATCTTGCCTGTTCTTCTCCAAGTGAGAATTTAGAAAACTTTTTTTTTCTCCAGTTAGGTGAAAAAACCTAACTGAAAAAAACAGTGTAGGTAGGTTAGAGGCACATTCTGTAAACCTTTCTGGACTGAATGTCTTGTTAATTGGTTTTAAGTGGATTTTGCAACTAATTGCAGTCGTAACCATTCAGTTTATCTTGAGATGTAATAATGTATCACCCTGATGTGTTCTATATAAGTCAAGTCAATATTGATATGTCAGACCCTACTACTCGTCCATTTATTGTTTTATTTAGACATCTCAGAAGTAGGATTCAGATTTGGAGGGCAAGAGATGTTCCTGGCTTGTCTGATAGCTGTACATTCTGGCATGGCTGATTCACAGTGTTTTACAATGAGAGATACAATGGCTTCTGATGATGACTCTTAGATAGCTACCTTAATATATTCAGTTAAGGTTTATCCATCTACCAGGCTGTTCAGAGTATGGCATCTGCTCCCATGAATCAGTTACTCTTTATATGATTTATAGTACAGTAGTGTAATAAATTATCTTGGCACAGTTGGAGTGCACTTAATTGCAGATTAAGAGCTGGAATGAGTGGGGAAGGCAGGAACTTTGTAAACTGGATTTATGGAACCCATACTCTCTTTGGTTTTGGTTCTACAACAGAAGCTAGCAGAAAGTTATCTTAATTGCTAACTTTGGAACATACTGCAGCAAATTCTTTTCCAGCTCCACTGATTTCATATAATTAATGTAATGTGTTCTGTTTTTCAAATAAACATCCTACAACTACAGCAACTGCTGCTCTGTCAACTATTAAGAAGCAGTTAGGCCAAAGACTGTTTGGGCATGTGTAAATCCAATGCATTAATGTGTTTATTAATTGTATTATTATTATTCTTTCTTCACTGAGAGCTTCTTGCAGTGCTGATTGAATTTCAGTGTAGATCTTTGACCTTTGACTTCAGCCAGTCAAGGGCAGAGGCAGTGAATGTACCACAGCCCCATCCTGCAGCCACCTTGCTCTGGGAGAGTTCTTGCAGCCATTTGGCTCTCCAGTGTGTGTTTAGCACTTAATCTGGGTTAACAGACCAGGCTCTTAAAGGAAACACTAGCAGGCTGTGCATAGCCTTGGTGGCACAGAAAGACTGGGGGGATAATATTTATTTGTAGAGCTAAATGGAGATTAGAGAACACATGTCAGGGCTGTAGTTACCAGTGGTTAGAAGCTACCCAGTGATTTTGACTGAGCGTGATGTGACTGGATGCTCTGTGTTGTGACAAAAGGATTTGCCTGAAGTAATTCCAGTACTTGCAGCAGTTTGTAGTTAAAGGAAGCTGTTGTAATGGCCTTTTGTAGGGTGTTCTATTCTCTGTCATTTTTAACCTAGTTACACCTAAGAGAAACAAGAGAAGTCCAGACAAGCTATACAGTTCTGCACAATGTCTCAGTGAAGGCAGTGGGTCTTAATCCAGATGATTATATCCATCCTCATGGTCACTAAGAACCAGACTAAAGGGTACTTCTCCTGTCTTGAATTCCCTGTTTTCTAGTGACTCACCACTGTAGCACTTAGATATACTAGAAGCTTAAAAAAAATGTAAGAAAATGAGTTGTTACAGTCTCTCATCCTTAAGATGACAAACATTTATCCTGGACAGAGCCCACAGAGGTCACAGAGAATGGCCTTAGATAAAATATCCTGTATTAGTACTGCACAGCAATAGTACTGCTGTGTTTGCTATAGGAGCACACAACAGCAAGCTAAGAAATGCTGTCTTGGCTTTAACAACTAGACAGTCCATTTTCCTTCATCAAGAAAGTAGTAAACACACATGTTCCTTTGGTGGTGTCCATGATCTAGTAGTGCTGTACAACAGGAAAGATTTCAGTTGCCTTGCTGGAAACCTGCAACTCCAAACAAATGGTTTTCTATCTTCCTTCTGTGTCATACTGCTGAATAAGATTGTATATTAACAGGCTGTTACTGTACTTCTAGATGTGGTCATGGAAGCTGCTGTAGTTACATATTTGATACTGCTTTTTTTTTTGTCAACAACTTTAAAGTGAAATGCTAGAAATGTGTAACTTATTACAATTAAATAAAACCAAACACAAACAACAAGAGGATAAAAACAAACAAAAAAATCCCCACACAAACAACAACAACAACCACAAAAAGGCAAAGCAAACAGCTCAGGAAAGAAAAGCAACTTTTGGAGATACTTTATTTAATTCATAAAACAAATATTGGCTTTGAGATAAAAAATGTCTTGGTTTACAGAAAGAGAAGTCCACATTCCAGAAGTATTAATCCGTTGTTCTTTGCAATATGTACCAAAAAGCTTTCTCAGATGAAGAAGAGGCTGTGGGGATGACAGATGTTGCACTGCAACCTGTTTCATGTTTGGTATTCCCTGAGGGATTGGTAGCCTTTGGAAGAGTTGCTGTTGTCTGCAAACCAGAAAAATGGTAGTTTTAACCAATTAAAAATATAGAACAGAGTAGTATAAAGTATAATAAAAAGGAGAAGAGCACCCAGAGCTTGACAGATATTCTGTTGTGGTCCTCAGAGTGCTCAAACAGAAAAGAGAACACAAGAAAAAGCCAGGCACTGATTAGCAGTGCACATAGTAAATATTACAGCCATTTGGGATTTAGCAACATCTGATTCCAGTTTTCCCTTGTTGTTTTATTGAATTCCCAGGCTTGACTATAACTTAATATTATTAGTATCTTTTCTACGAGTTTCAATAACTACAAATAATTTCCAGTATGTATGTGTTGATATATTACTCTGTGCTTCATTTGATTTTAAGAAACAAAATTTAAAAAGCTTTACTTCACTCAGATGACTAATTTATCCTGTAACCAGTATTTTCCAATGAAGAACTATTAAAAAACCCCAACAACATCATTTGAGAACCAGCATGATGACTAATATTAAAGGACTGTATGGAAACTATAAAAACTAATAAGACCTCTTAATACCCATTATGGCATATAATGTGAGAAATGAAAAAGTAATGCTATTACAAGATGCAGACAATTTGAGTCACGTGAAGCCTGGATAACTTCTTAATGCACTTGGAGTTTCTGTGAGTAGAAGGGCACTCCTGGCACATGGGTTTGTGCTGCTGGAGTACAGCAGCCTTGCCTGCCTTTACTGGAGTGCTGCCAGGGACAAACCCCTGCAACACAGGTAGGATGATGTACATTTGTGGGTACACCCAAAGTAACTTTCTATGTATGCAGAATTAGTGACCTTATACATCATGGTTAATTAGCTCTGTGCTTCCACTGGCCTGTCTTTCCCTGATGGCTGTGGTGAGTGCTAATGGGGATAAATGGGGAGCATCCCACACCCTAGTCACACATAAGGGGTGACTGGAGAGGATGGGAGTTTGGTAGAAAATAGTGTGGATGTTTGGCTGGCTCCGTAACACATGGTGGTCTGGGGTTTTAGCAAAGCATCTCAGCCCTCCTGGGAGCTTGCCTCCATAATGTCCATGACATGAGTGCTTCATGACTGGCAGTGTTCCAGACAGGGCTGTTTTGGTGCAAATACTGCATGTTTGCACTGTGGCCTGCATCGTGGTTACAGCTCACCCCATCATTTCCAGCTGCATCACTGGTTCTTCTGCACCATTATGGAATGGTTTCTAGTTTTACAGTGAGTTTATGCAGTTCTTCCAACACATTCACTGATTTGTGTCTAAATCCAATCATAGAATTAACTACAGAATTCAGCGTAAACTTCTGAAAAATCTTTTACAGCTTCTCAGAGAAAGATTGACACTTCCTGCATATTTTAATTTAAAATGAGTTTTTTAAAATGGTTTTTCCTTTGCCATTCCAATTAACAAAGAAAATGGTGTTTTCTAAAGTAAAGGAGCTAATTATTTTATTATTTTTTTGCCTCTTAACCATTCAGCTACAAGGAATGAAAGAAATACAAATTTGAACAGTGTTCTGTAAGAAAAAAAGAACAGCAGAATGTAGCAGCGTGAGAGAGATGCTAATTACAGATGGCATAGAGAAAGGGATCTTGTCAGTTTAGTCTCAGTCACATGAATTTGTATTTTCATTTACGGAGGACACTGCAGTGGAAGAAGTATCCTGCAAGAGTATTTCTTTCCATTTGCCACTTGGAAACGTTGCTGAAGCTCTTCAGAAGTGCTTGGGTCAGGACTTCACATCCCTGAGCTACCACATCATTGCTACATGGTTTTTTTGTGTGGTGGGTTACAAAGAACCACCTTCCACTGTCTTTCTCCCCTCTGCACTCCCATGCAGTTCTGTCACACAGGGCCTGAAAACACTCAATTCTGGAAATACACCATCGTGATACACTGTGAACACAAGGCTTGAATAATGCTAGGGAATAGAAAAATAACTCTGTACCATACATTACAATCGATGTAAGGCTCAAATATCCAGAGTTGTATGAGATTAAGATGTTGCTACTATAGTATTATTACTGTGGTAATAGTATGGATTTAATTCTGTCATTATTAAGGTAGCAGCAACATGTCTTAAGCATCTGTAATTAACTTTTAGGTTGTTTTTGTTGGTTTAAAAAATTATTTTATTTTCTGCCTATCTATGATTTTCAAGGGACAGATAATTCTGATAATCCTGAGATTCTGTGCTGAGTGCAGGCAGAGCTGGATGGAGCCTCAGGAGGTGAGGTGTTCAGCTCCCCAGCACAGCAGGAGCAATTACACCTCCACCATGCCTGACAGTTCATTAGCTGGCCTGCTCTCAAACCCTCCTGTGATTGAGATTCCATCTCCCTTGGCAGTTGCTCTCAGTCCACAGCCAGAAAGATTTCCCTAATCACTAAAATACCATTTCCCTGGCTGCAGTTTAACCCTTTGTGTCCTGTGCTTTGCAGTTGCCCTTCACAGCAACCTTTTCCTCAGTTGAAAACTGTGATCACGGAGGGTTTAAAATGGAGAAATACCAGAATGTTCAGGCTTTCCTCCTGGGGTTCAGTCTCTTCCTTCTTGCTGTCTTGCTGGTTCTTCTTGCTGCCTTCTTCCCAGTGCTCTCCAAGTGACCAGATTTACCAGCCAGCTCTGAAGCCTTAGGATGCCACAGCAGAGCTCAGCTGGGTGCCTGTGTGGGCTGGGAAGTGCCCTGGGCTGGGGCAGTGCCTGCTACAGCACCATGGGCCTGGCCAAGCCACCACAGCAGCACAGGCTCTGCTGGCTCCTGCCCTTTGGTTCCCTCACCTGCCCACTCACTGACTTCCTTACAACACCTTGCACTTCAAATCTGCTTGGAGAGAGAGCTGGTGTCATTTTTCTGTTAGAAAACCATAGGTCTGTCATTTATATCAGTGTGACAAGTACAAATCAATCCACGTACTGTATATTTGTTAAAGGTTACTGGTTTATTATTTTATACCGTACGAGCATGTTTTAAAAGTATTTACTAGGACAACATGTTCCCAGTTAGAAAATGCCAGCCCAGTCTGTGTTTCATCCACATGAAAAGCACTGACAGGTCAAGATGATGTAGGTGGGCCTTGATCTAGTGAGGCTGCTTTGTTTACTAGCAGTGTCTGCGTTTGGGGCTTTCCCTCCTGCCCTGCATGTTGAGTTTTAAGGACCTTTCTTCCACCATTTGAAGAGCTGAGTTTTTCTGATGGTGAGCTGCAAGCCCACTGAGGTTGGGGGCAATGAGTTGCTTTTGAGTCCCATCTATTGCTACTTCAGTAAATCAGCTTTAATCAGTGTTGCATTGAAGAAGCCTTCCTCCACAGCAGTGGGAACAGAAGCAAACGTGTAGCTTGACAATCCTTTACTGATGTTTGCAGCAATTCCTTAAGACAAAGATTAAAACCATCTCTGAGACCAAAGGGAGTACTGCCTTCACTGCAGGATTTATTTACAATCCATGTCTTTCCAACTCGGCTATTATTCTAAAAGGAGGAGAAATTCAGACTGGGAGCATTGGAGCCCAGATTCCTGGTCAGTTGTTGTCAAAAGCTTGCTGTAAGCAGAGTCACAAGCTGCTTGTCTCAGCAAGCAGGCCACAGGCAGGCAGAATGTTGATGAAAGATGCAGGTTGCTGAGGGTTGTGGTGTTTGCATTTTTCAAGAGGGCTGCAGTGTTTCAAATAGGTCAGTCAGCATCTGAAGAGCCAGTGTCCACTGAAGTTCCTTTCAACTTCACCAAAGGATGTGCCTGCAGTTGCAGACTTTGTTGTATATATACTCTTTAGTGAAATGAAGAGGCAGGGAAGGGAGAGGAAAGGGAAAAGAACAAAAAAAAGCCTATTCCTCAATGAAATAATAGCATTGTCTCACTATACATGGCATTTTAATATTACAAAATACAGCTTGAGAGTTTTCCTTTTAACTAGATCACAGATGATCCTGTTTTTATTCATGCATCTGACACACAATGATGATAAATGTATGAATAATCCCTGTTTGAACCTCAGAATTCCCAGACTGTCCTTGCATATCTACATTTTTCAACACCTCAGCATAACTAAGCACCCCAACAGCACCATCAGTTGTGTTGGGTAAGTGTGAGAGGACATATGGTACATTTCTCCAGGAACTGAGCTCGCCACTGGTTTTATTGTTCTGTTTCACAATCTTAATGCTTTTTTAATGGAATTTTCAGAGGGTGAGCACTGTCAGCCCATCGTCTGCTATGCTCAGCATAGAGGAGTAAGCAGTATATGATTTATGGAAGCAGGGTAGAAAATTAAAAGCAGGAGATCATTAAAGCAGGGGAAGAAGTTTGTTGATGAAATTATGCTTTCTGTTCTCAGGCATGACTTCTGCTAGTTTAGCAGTGATTTAGACTGGATTTTTTTTTCATGATGTTCGTAGCAGTCAGGTGGCCTGTAGAAAGAACTTGGAACGAAGTCATTCCAAACAGTGAAATAGTTTATAAATAACTGAAATCAATGCTTAGCTCATGAATCATTTGGATGATCCCTGTCATTTCATTGCATATTTTCTCACTTGCTTTTCATTGATGGGAAAATCAATGCTGACTGCTACGGACTCATGATCTAGCATATTTCACAGGAAGGCTTAATGGAAGAAATCTGCTTTAAAATTAAATAATACACCTGGCTTATTTAGTTCCCTGACCAGCAAGTCACTTAAGCTCTTGACTTCTGTTTGACAGCTCACATATTTAAAGTTCTGCTCAGACTACTGTGTATTGCTGGACTGCTGCCTTATGTGGTTGAATAGATCTTTAATATATGATCAGTTCCTTTGTTTTGCCTTTTCCCTTGTTTTTCTTTCTTTTATTTCTTGTACAACAGGTCTTCCCCCCCTCTGTTTAGTTTGGTTTTTGGTGTTTTTTGTGTGGTTTGCTTTGTTTCTATCCTGAGTATAATGCCTCAGCCCCTGTGTAACAGGCCCTAACAGAATTAACCCTGTTTTACATGACTCATATATTATCTACAGGCAGGTGGAAGATGAATTCCCAGCAACAGGGTCACATTTCAGGGCACAGCTGTGTAACAGAGTAGAAAGTGATGACATTTGGTGAGCAGGAGGTGGGAGACTAAAATGCTTTGCTTTTTATGGCTCCATGGGATATTTCCACATCACACTTGAAGAAATTTCCCTGCACAAGCTAACGTTCTTACCTGAAAATCATGAGTTAATTAATCAAGCCAAACACACATTTGTACAGACATATCCATCATTTTAATGCAGACCTTGACTGGAGAATGTAAGAAAACATGAGTGCTGGTGCCTGGGCTTGGTGAGGCTGACACTGATTCACTTCCTTGGGAAATTGTAAGTAGAAATTGCTTCACTCTGAATCAAAAATTGACCATCTTCTGTGGCATTGACTTCATTGCAAATAATTGCTGCAGTGAGGCAGAGCTAGAGGGATTCAGATAATTAGTTAAAATTGGGATTAGAATATGAATCAACAAAAAAAGTTAGGCTTTCATTTACAGACTGTATTTGGTTAACATTTATCAAATTACAAAGGCAAAACTGGTTTACTCGGTACCAGAGTAATTTTATCTGTCCTGGATAGCACTTCTTAAATTCTGACATTATCTACTCAAGATATTTCAGTATAGTGTTCTTTTGCTAGTGAAGAGATGGAAATACACTGGTTAGGCACCTCCTCTCTCCCCTCAAAGGAGTGTTGTTTTTTCCTCTCTCCTTATATCCTCTCTGAATAAATACATAAATTGCAGATTGTAAGGGCAGGTTCTGAAAAAAGCTGAGCCATGTGGAAAGCCCTGCAGAAGTTTTCCAGAGACATCTTGAGAGTGTGGTGTCAGGTGTTGGTGCAGAAACATTTTCTGTGTGTCCTGTGCCATTTGTCTCAGTTTCTGCCTTCTGAAGATGTATGTGGGGATGTCTTCCTTATGACCACACTGCTGCTTTTCTGAAAGGAAAAAGAAAATTTGGAAGTTATTTCAGCAAGAAGAATGTGAGAGATCTTTGTCAATCCCTCCTGCATCTCTGAGAAGGCTATGGGACCAATTCCTAAACTAGACAAGTCTCCAGTTTGTTTTCTGTAATTGCTTGTTCAGCCTCACCTAAGGTAATTATCATCTAACAGCTGGCCTTGGCAAGTGCTCTGGGCTGGCTCAATAATCAATAGAACAGAATAGGCACCACCAGAGAATGGCTTCTATCAGCCTAAGGTAATTATCTACAATTGGTGGGTTGAATCACCTCTGGTGGTATTTATCTCTTTCCATCAATTACAACGAGACTCCGGATGACTGGCTTAAGCTGGGTGATTACAGAGATGGATCCTGCTCTCAGGTACTGTTACAAGAGGTCTGCTTCCTACAGTGTCTGGCTTTTCTGGGCTGTGCAAAATCACCTCTCCCTGTAGCTCAACAGTAGGTTACAGTGGCCTCTTGTGTATCAGGTGCAGTCCTCCAGCTCTGTGTGTGCTGGCACCCACTGGAGTTGGTTAGTTACCACCCTGTATCACTGCAGCTGCTCCCCAGCTGCTCATGGCTGATGAAGGAGGATGCAGTGTTCCAGCTCCAATCCTGAGATACTGAGGAAGAGAAAAAAAAAATACAAGAAAGGGCCTTGGTTGGATCTGCTTCTCCTTTCTTAGTCCCAAAAGCTAGAATAGGTGTTTCTTCTGCATGGCAGCAAGTTAAGGTGTAACTTCACATCTTCATGCAGCCACTTCTCTGCTGCTGCTGGTGGTCTGACTCCCTTCTCTATTCCTCCTCCTGGGCTTGCTGTTTATCTTCTCCTGGGTTGTTTTTATTAGCTACTAGTACAGCTTTTGGATCAAACTGACCCTCCTCCCTAATACTATAAGTGATATTTTGCCACTTCTCTGTAGCCATTCAAAAGTTAGATGGTTGTTCTAAACCAGCAGTCTGCATTCCCTGAGAAACAGCAGAAAGCTGCCACCAGAGGACATTCAGCTGCTCTGCAATGGTCTGGCTTGCTGGGCAAGTAGAGCAAACCTGTAGAGCACACCTGTAGTTTGGCTGAATGCCTCTGGAGCTGAGACTGCTGGGCCCTGTGTGCTGATCCTTCAGGATGGAGCAGACTGTACAGAGCCCTTGGCCATCCCACTGGTAAGGATGTGCTAGTGGCAGAATGGAGGCTGGAGGAAAATGTTCACCTTTTCTGGTCTAGTGGCAGACACCACGAGCATCTGTGGGGAAGCTGCTGCAAGGTGAAGCAACCCCTGATGTTCTCTGACTTGTAGCCTGCAGTGTACTGGGCTTGCAGGAAAGAGCTGTGAAAAGGACTTCTGGTCCCTGCATCTCATTTTCTCACATTTCCACTTGTCCTTCTCTTTGAAGCAGTTCCCAAAAGGTGTGTGAAGGAGCCTATCTTCATGTTGCACTGTTGTTGGGTGTTCTGTTTGCCACCCTTAGTTAATCCAGCAGAGCACAGTTAACTCCTTCCAGGGTCCTCCTGTCAAGCAGTATTGCAAAGGTTGTGTTTCTGCTAGGCTCTTTCAAAGGATTGCTCACATCATTTGTTTTCAACTCATATGAGGGACAGAATAGTCTCAAATGAGTTTTTCCTCACTCTGGGTTTTGTTGCAGATTTAGCAACCTGTGCATGCACAATCCCTATGCTAGATGCTATCACCCAGTACTGCCACGTGTCACAGCCATCAGGTCTTGATGCTTCTGAGTTTACCTGGACCCAACTCATAACATCACATTTCTAAATGCATTTTGTTTCCATGTGAATTAAATGATAAATCAGATTTACTTTGTGTCCCGATGTTATCCTGCAGCAAAACACAGGGAAAACACTCAATAAATAAAATTGCATCTATCTGATTCCAAAAATCTGAGTAATAGTAAAGGTCTTCAGCTGGAATATATCTATTTCTGCTAGAAAGGGCTTTCAGACCTTCTTCCCCCAATAAATTCTGACTTATTTTAGCACAGATAAGATAATACCCTCAAAATATGATTGCAAGAAAATCCATAAGGCTGGTATGACAGACCCTGTGTACTTCAAGAAATTATTTTTTCCAGCAAAACCATTGTAGCATATGTCATCCAAATGGCAAGAGGAAGGAATTGTGTTTCATGAAGTAAAAATCTACCATCAGCAAGCTCGTGTATTTCTTAGTGGCATCATTGGGCTTTGTAAATTTGGACTTGGGGGATCATAAAACCCTGGTCTGTGCACAGTGAATTTCCTACTGAGCAGCACAGCTCTGAAATTCTGAATATTTTCACCAGCATGTGTAATAATATATCTGTTTGTAATGTTCAGGTGACTTGGTAAGAATAAGAGGAGGAATAGCTACTAAACTTGTCAGAGTTATATATTCCTAGTAAATACCAGGTGGGGCAAAGATTGAATTTGGTGTTTTTCCACAGCAAGGGCACAGTGAGTTCTATCAGATTTACAACTGGATTTTCTAATAGGGAAGCAAACCTGGTAACCTTATGAAGGTAGGATATTGGGTATCTTGCACACAGAGGCATTTTCTTTAATGTCTAAGTTGTTTGTATCTAATACTGGGGTTTTTAAAAGGAATAATAAGAGTAATTTACACAAGTTCTCAAAATTTGTCAACAATCCTACTTTTACAATCTTATTTTTGTCTTAGTTTAGGAATAAAAAAAGTCAGTGTCCTATAATTCCCTCAAATGTCATACAGCTGAATCCCCTTGAGAATTGCTGCTGTTGCTTAGGGAGGCTAAATATGAAAGACACAAGCAGAAGTGTGTAGTACTTGTTTACCTATTTCATGTTCAACAGAAGCAACATTTCTGCTGCAAATCAACTGATTTCAGCTGGAAGCAAAGGTCTGTGTTTTGTTTTTCACTTACCAGCTTTCAGAGCAAAATGAGGCTGTGCCAAGGATGAGTAATTTAGCCATCCTCAGTTGGAGATTATCAAGGCAATAGGAGTTCTTGTTGCAACCCTGTTAAATCTTCTATATGACTAGACTGTAGAGCTCATGTAGAACAATAATTGATGGTAGGCAAATTTCATTACTTTTGAGTATGTTTTCTGAGACACTGTGTGGTCAGAGGTGGTTACTGTGCCTGGCTTCCTCTTGATTAATATTCTGCATCTTGTGACACCCCAGCATCAATTGTGGGATATGAGGATCACTTAATTCATAGAATTCTAATTAAAAAGTTACTGAGTTCAAATCTGAAATTTTCAGGAGCATTGACAGGAGATTTAACTGTAAAAATAAATGAACGTCAAGTAGAAAAAGAACATGAGATAATGTTCAAGCAGTTTTGCTTGATGTTTACTGATGAACCATAGAATAAAGCTAACAGTAATATCTTCTCAAACTCCTGCTCCATCTCTGGCACAGTTGGACCACAGCTATTTGGTCGTGGTTATTTTGTGTAGTGTATCTTCTGTTTTGCTAACATTCTGAATAGTATGTAGTGTTTGTTAGAGTTTTTCTTATGCAGCTTTCTAAAGTGGTGCTTTTCCCCCCCTGCTGTGTATTTATAGACTCCACGGACTGAAAACCACCTGTGGAATTCATTGTGATTTCAATAGGTGTGGCATTAACATCTCCTGTGTTTTGAGTAATCTGGTTTAAGATTCAAATACACAGGGCAAGGAAACCACAAGCAGTAGTCACTCATGTTACAAAGCAATAAAGAAAATAGAGATTTCAAGTGCAGTAATGTTTGTGCAAGTGCAGCTAGACTTCATCATGACTCTGATTAATTCCAGCAAAAATACATATTGTGACAATTCCTGCCAATAGAATTACTATTCTTCCTCAAAATAGATTTTCTTGTTGGCTATTTTGTTAATTTGAAGAATTGGGAAAGTAAGTGGGTAAGATAGATTCAAACTAGATGGTTTTTTATGTGTGCTTTTACAGTAAAGCCTTTGCTTTATGGGAGAAAAATACTAAACCACTTCTTGGTCTGTTTTTCTGATGTATGGCTGTTGCAAGACAAACTAGGTACTTTAAATATATATATATATATGTAATTATTTTGAAGATCTGGACTGTAAGCTGTATTTGCTAACTGCTCTTTACAAACCCTGATTTATATATTCTCCTCATTTCTGAGAAAGTTGCTGAAATAGTTTTTCCAGGATGCAGCAGAAGGGCTATTCTGACAGAAAATCACCAATCTGACATGGGCAATGGACAGAGAACCTTGCAAAAAACCCCAAATCCTTATTGAAATCTGACAAGAAAGCTATGTCTGCACAAGAGAAGCAAGTGAAAATGAGGCTTTTAGCTCTCCAAAACAGCTGAGATTTTCCTGCGAGTTCCATTTTTCAATTTAATAGCTAAGTGACATATATTTGACACATCTTCCCTGTAGTATAAGGATGACTTCCCATCTTTATTTTCTGGGAAATATGTCTCTCTAGTGGAATTACATTTAAGAGAGATGCAACGGAATCTCAATTTGTATAATTTTGCATGAAGAAGGATGTAAAAAAGCTGACTAAAATCCTTTCTGTTAGACATCACTTATTGTGCATTATTCTTTTTGAGCATGAACCAAGTTTCTTTTCCAAAGGCAGAATTTCTAGCAGTCTCTCATGCCAAGAGTGAGTTGTGTTCTGTGGAGGAAGCTCAGGAGTGGTGTCTGAGCACAGTTTGGAGAAGAGGAGTTGCATCCCCACGTAGTGTTTCTGCATTTGGCTGTTTGTGTCTGTATTTCTCCATGTCAGTGTCACATTTGGCTCAATCAGCTTCATGTCCAAGGGTTCCTACTGCAAATTAACTTGTTTCCCCCCAAAGTCTCTCTCCTCAGCTGAACAGACAAGCCACAGTGATAAAGCTTTGAGAAACTCCTGTATTTCTTGCTTAAGCTTAGGAATTCAGTGGCTTATTAAATATTATTTTTTCTTTAGGTTCTGTAGGTCCTATTTCAAATAGTACTTCACAATATCTACTGGGTTAGATGAGTTTTCTGATGGCCAATGTAAAATTTCCCATCACACTCAGCAGAATCAGTGGCATTGTGTGAGACAAAGCAGGTTTTGATGGGAGTTCAGATAACACCAGCTGTTACAGAAGCTCCTTTATGAAATTGTCCCTAGCATGGGTTTATTTTACATGTGTACAGGATCTACTAAATGTGTTTGCTAGTTTGTTTGGGTTTTTTTTTTAAAGTTCTTGAGATCTTGTATTTGTAACCTGGGAAGTAAAGTGATTACAAGGGTTTTTTCATAGTCTTTTAAAAAGTTGAGTAAACAACATATGTAATTACTCTGTAGGGAAACACTGCTTAATTAAAGCCCAAAGTTGTTCTATTAGCATACACACCTGCTACTCATGTGGTTCATTTCTTCCAGAAATAGCCAAATTACTGAATAGAGCTTGTTCTACAGTTCAACTAGCTAGAGTGTTTGCTTCAGCACATTGTCTTGTCCTCCTGCTGGTGATTCATTGCTGGCTTAAAAATAGTCACACTATGTGCAGATCAGAGATCTGCTGGGACTCGGCCACCAGCTGGGACAGAATGCAGTTTATCTGCACTGTTTAAAGGGAACAAAAGAAATCCCCCCAAGCCTCCATAGTGTTCACAGACATGATCTGGGAGGGAAACTTCAGGTTGGCCACCACCCGATGAATATCTCTATCCCCCATGCACTCTGCCATCACCCAAAAAGTGTGGGAAGTGCTGTTCCTGGAAAAAGCTTTACAATTCTTTGAAAAGTTGTGGCTGCTGCATGGGACTGAGATTTCTTCTTACTTAGGGACCTTGGGGTGTGTTTAGATTAATTTAATGATAATGTATCTGTCAGACCAAACACTCTGGGAAGATTTGAGTATTTCCCAGGATGTGCTGGGAGTGCCTTTACTGTATGTTTACATGCTAGCATTGATCTGAAAAGGAATTAGCCTTGTTCTTGTCATATACAATGAGATTTAATCCACATCACCTGCTCTTAGCTTTTTTTTTCCTTTGCAATTTTGAATTGAACTTAATGTATATAGAAGGGAGCAGACTTGTGTTGGGGCTTCCTTGGAAAGTGGATTGCCCAGATGGATTAGAGCCTCTGAAAATTGGTTAGAAAGTAGTGCCAGAATTATCTTTATGCTTTGGTCTGCAGCCTAGTTAAGAGGAAGAGGCCATACAAAGGTGTGGCAGGTAGTGAGATATGATAAAGGAAGGAAGAACATTCTTATTCAGAATACTTGCTGCTAGCAGGTGATTCAAATCCCCCACATTACTTATAGATGCAAGTATTATATGGATAAAGAAATAAACAAATCCCTTCTTCTTCTAGCTCACCCATTTCCTAATTACATGGTTTGATAGTAACTGAGCCTGTAGGTACTGGAAAAACAGATTGAACAAATATGTCTGCCTGTCACACAGAGAGGCATCTAAGTTCAAGCAGTCCCCAAGGCAGCTAAAATGTTATGACTTGTACAGAATGCTTTAAATTCACTTTCCAGAAGTAGAGGCAGGCCATTGGTTCATTGTTATGTGCTGTTAATAAGGGCAGGAAAGTTTCTAGGAAAAAAAAAAGTAGGATTATTATGCAGCTTTGGAGTGGTATAACACTGGAAAAAATATGATGAACAAGAATAATTGGGAAGACAAAAAGACAAGGAGGACTGTGATTTAATAGGAAGAAAAGTAGTCAACTTTTTAACAGTATGCTCATCAGCACACTCCAGCTGAGGAGGATGCTGCCCTGCTAAAGTGGAAGGTGTCAGGCAAACCTGTCCATGAGCTTTTCTGTGCTTCTCATTCTTTCATACTGGACGTGGTACCAAATCTGTTGAGTCTGATTAGGGTTTGGAAACGCAGAGGCTTTCCTGGAGAAGGAAGAGTGTTTTCCACATGCTTCAGATGTGGAAAAGTCAGCTCAGATGTTCAGAAATAGGTGGGTGGTTGTAATTTAAGTATGCAGAAGAAAGGCATGAAACCTAAACTTGCATTTAGGCCTCCTGATTGGTCATAAAAAGGAGAGACTGATTGACTTCTAGCAGGTAGTGAATCCTCCCTCTGCCCAGCATTTTGGAATGGAATTAAGTGACCTTTGGAGGTGCATTCACTTCATCAGCTTTTTAGGGAACTGTAATGATTGGCTTGGGGTAGATGCCTAGCTCTGACATGGTAGTATTCAGTGACATTAGAGCTACCCTTAAGCTCTCTGGAACTGAGATCTGTATCTTTAAGATGAAGAGTATATGTCAGAGACTGTTCATTTTTTTTTTTTTGCTGAGATTCTCAGGTGTTAGGTTCATGGCAGCATATAAAAATACTGTCAGGTCAGGTAACTTGAAAAATCCCTGGTGAATTCATTGTCTGTGATTGATATCCTAGCAAGAAAATACAGGGAAATGATGTTTACTGTGTTCTGAAAGCACGTGGTAGAAGATATCACTTAGGATATGTGTTTATCATAAATCACCAAACAGATCCATGCATCATTGTACGAGTTAAATTCTTTTCAGTGTCTGTGTGTTGGTTTTGTGGGGGCCACTAAGCCTGCCTTGTTCTGCTGCTATGACAGTGCCTGCACTAGAAGTGACTGTGTGTCAAAAGCAGGACCTGAGCACAAAGATGCTCAGATGACAAGAAATGAAGACATAGATCATTATTAGGGTTGTGTCAGAGAGAAAGGAGACATTTGCTATGCAAACACTGAGCCTTGATGCACACAAACCTCTGAGCAGTAACTCTCCTCATACCTTTGTCCCTGGGAGCTGGAATGGTCTGAGACACTGCAAGGTGCCTGTGCCAAGGTGCTGAACCTGCTGAGTCAAGAGAAGCTGCTGGTTTGTGTCTGGTCTAACATCTGTCAGGGTGTAGGGTCAGGGCAGTCTGCTAGACCTGTAACAGATGCTCTCTGTTAACACCCCCTGCCTCCCCAAAGGAGATGAGAAAGGGGGTAAGAGAGGGTTATGGATTAAAAAACGGAAACAGCTTTAATGGAAGTATAAGTAATGAAATGGAACACATACAAATATATAGAGAACTAGTATTGACCCCCACAATGGCAGTGAGGTCACTGACACCTGAGGCTGTGCAGCAGACACTGGTCACACACTGGACTCCACAGCAGACAGGAATCAGGTTCAGGAGCACATGGATTGAGATCAAAGGCAGAATGGACAGAGTTCTCCTCAGAAGAGAAGGAAGACCTTTGATAGAGTCTAAACATATCTCTTTGTTACAGTATGTTATCTGCAGCATCTAGGGTGGCATATGTATTCATTCATTAAAGACCACATTTCTTAATGTATTTCCCACCCTCCCTGTGTGGCTGATTCTTACCTGTGACTTTGGAGAGGACTCCTTTGAGTACACAGACCAAATCTGCACAGCCCTTGTGATCTACGGGATACCTGCAAATCTGTTTGGTGTTTTTTTTACCCTCCTGTCCCCATTTCTTGTTTCATTTCACTAGCTATAAAAGCCAGTGCTAGATGAGCTTGTTCCTTCCCTTATGTCAGAAGTTGCCCAGGGCAGTGTGTTAGTGCTGAAACTGGCCTGACTGAAATACAGGTTTCATGCTTAATCATTTTCACAAGAATAAAGCCTGCCATAATTGCACTGGAGCTGTGCAGTGCTGAAATGCTTGTTAGTCCTCTCAGGGTTGTGCTCTGTAAGTTACTGTGGAATGGAAGTTCCCCTTGGTTACCTGTGTTTGTCATGATGGAGCCTTTCTTTCCAGAAGAGATTTGGGGTGTTTGCTCCTCGTGTGTCCATCCTGCAGCCCCTCGTGTGCCTGTCTCAGCTTGGCTAGGATCAGTGATATGCTGAACCAAACAGTGGGAGCCAGGCTCTGAACTGCAAGGGCCATGGTGGGTTTCTGAACAGCAGGGACAAACCTGTGATTTTTTCTTTTCAGACTCCTTGTCTGTATTACTCTGCCACACAAGAAGCAGGAGGTATTTTATACTCATTTATATACTGAATTTTCACAAGCTGGAGACTGCAAGGAAACGCTTTGTGGATTTTGCTGTTAAATGGCATTAAATAGAATGCTACTGCTGCTGTTTGGGAAAGCTTTTTACTCCAACCCGTGGTGTTCCAAAAGTGCAAGTTTCCCTGTGGCTTTGTCAGGCTTATCATGCAAAGACAGTGAGTCCAGAACACCTCTTGCTGGTGTCAGAAGTGAAGCAGTGCAGTGGCAGAAGTGAAGTTATACCTGGAGCAGACATCCAAGCTCACCTGTGGTAATTAGTTTAACTTTCTTCTAGTTATTTCCACTGAGCAAGGCTGCAGATGAAAGTGTGTTCCTCAGCATGCAGAGAACTTCAAAACCAGTAGCAAGGTTGAGAGTTACATCTGACTTCAGGTAATTCCATGAACCTTCTCATCTTGTACTCAAACACAAGCATTTCAAGCCTTCTGTCAATATTAGATGACTCTGTACAGCATATGGTGTCAGATTTTACCTTATAGGATCTCTGGCATACTTGAAATTATTTTAAGTCAACAGATAAGTATGATTCATTCATTAAGTCTGTTTATCTCTTAATTTATAGGGGAAAAAAAAATTATTTCTCTTTAAAAAGGGAAAGCTCTAGTAGTGATTTATGGCATGCTGACTTCACAGTTGTGTAGCTGCAGCATTATCCTTTATTGAGGTAAATGTTGGGTTAGAGATACATTTCTTCTTGGAGATGGGAATTACTGATTTGTTCTGTGCTGTGTGATGTAGTTGCATACAAAGCAGTCTGGAAGGGTTACATGCTCAGTTTAATAATGCTGTGAAGCTGCTTTCCCACACTTTATTTCAGCACTCCCTCTGTCTTGCTGGATGTGTGAAGGGGGTGATTTGTTTCAAGGCTGTGTTTTGAAATACAAATGACAGGAGATAAACCACCAGTCAGCCCTCATGTCACTTGCAGCAAGAAGATAATCAATTAGCCAGAACAAGGTTGATGTCTGTGCTGTGCTGCTGGTGTCTGCAGTGAGATTCTCAGGCGTAGGCTTGCTAAGGAATTGGTGAGATATTCAGCACTTCTTCCCTGGGAAAGAGTCTTCCTCAAGCCTTTGAGGAACGGGATAGACTGCCATCCCTAGCAGTCATTTTGGTTGTGATGGGGCCAGGCTCAAAGCAGGGAAAGAGGCTAGGTGATTTTTCAGGCAGCCTCTATGTTCTATCCCTTGTAGTCACAGAGACACTCATTTTCCAATACATTCTATATACACTGAAATAGCTTATTCTCAGCTCCACGTGATTGTGTCCTTTCATCTCTCTTTTGTTCAAGTATAAATTCAGGTGTTGGGATGAACGTTTTTGTTTCACTTTTTATGATAGTGCGAGATGAGTTGTTCTCTTTTCTCTTTTATGTTCTTTGAAATGTATTCTGCCAGTTTCTTTTAGGCTATATTAAAATAGCTAACTGTTTCTGGAAGCTTTAAGTTTTAAAATCATTTTTCTCTGGTAGCTTTATCTGTGCAGGCTGGGTTTTCTTTATTTTCTTTTCCTGTGTCAACTTCTCTATTCCTCTAGTGGATGTGCAAACTCTTTTCAGCTCCATTGGATTTCAGAAGAGGGAGGGAGCAGGGGAAGGCCAATGGCAAATGGCTCTTTATGGCTTGCTTTCAACAAATTCTCTTCATCCCTTCCTCCCTCTCATCCACTACTTTTCAAGGATACAAGTTGTTTGTTTGGGTTTTTGTAAATACAGCGGTGACCGTTGTTAACAAAAGATCCTGGCCCTCTTGGCCTGCCCAAAGGCTCTCTCCTCTGAGTTGCAGTGGTGTGTTTGTCCTGAAGAACAAAGCCTGTGGAAGCTGCCAGGGTGCAGTGAGCAGTACATGTGATGGGGCTGCAGCTGGATTAGCCTTCATGCCACAACGAGGCCTTGCTGAACACAAGCCACGAAAGCAGCTGTTCAGAGAAAACTGCCAAGTGGGTACAAAATGCTGATCACATACATAGCCTCAGAAATACTGTAAATATTATCCTAAGAGAAAATTATGACAAATTAGCATTTGTGCAGACTCACACTGCTACTGTAATGCTTTAATAACAAAAGACTACAGTGCCCACAGTTTTCTTCCCACTGGAAATGGAATAGACTGCAGCGTATGCTTTCACCGAGAGAAATTAAAAGGAGGCTGGCATTAATTATTAACATTTAAATCACATTTGAAATATTAAATGCAAAAAAAAAGGCTTATTATTTCCCTGGGAAAGCCAGCTGCTTTCAGGTTCTAATGCCAATAAAATGAGCCTTCAGTGCTGCTAGCCTTCCTGGGGCTTCTTGCCCTCCTGGGGCCTCAGAGGACCTCAATCACAGGTAAGGCCTCCTGCCTGCAGCAGCACCAAATGGGTTTTACACCAATTCAGACAGCTTTATTTCTGCTCAAACATTCCCACAGTGATGGTTGGGCAAAGGCTTAAGATACTCCTGTGGGATAAGCAAGTGTTTCTTGGTGGGGTTGTATCTGAGTGTTCTCTCCCACTGTGCTCTGTGGGTCTGTGTGTGCCTCTCATGACAGGAGTGGTGTGGCTCTTGATGGGGAGCATGGACAGTATCTGGTTTACATGGCTTTTAGTTCAAAGATAGATCTTTTCCTTAGTTTAACTGATTTTTTTTTGTGATGGTAGCAAGATATCAATGCAGTGTGAACCCATACTGTTTCTGTCTAGATAGAGTTCAGTAACTCAGGTACTGTGGTGGAGCACCTAGTGATTCCCTGTACTACTGAAAGTCATTAGACCAAACATGGGTTATTTTAGCACACTGAAATCAGACATTAGTTGAGCAGGATTCTAGCTAGTGCATCACCATCTCAGAAATCCTGTTGGGATTAATTAAGATATGCCCACTCACGACTTGAAAAGCAATCAATCAAAAAAAAGGAAAATAAGAAAAGAAAATCTGGGTTTGGTAATTACCATAAAATGCTATCTAGACATCTGTGAGGATCCATAAAAAGTGGTTCCAGTTTCCAACACCGTTAGCCTCTTTCTGATTACTTGAGATTATGGATGCCCTGTGGTAGGAAAAGGAACTCTTTATGTTGGAATTGCTTTCAGGGTAAGCATTCAGTATTCCCATATTTTGTATTTACCCTAACAAGTTCCTCAGTTTTTCATTCATCCATTTATGAAAGGGCTCTGCTATTCTGTATTTATTATGAGTTCCCTTGTCTCACTTTCTCGTTTTAGAAAGGATTCTCATGAGAGGTTTCAGTGATGGCAGGTACCACAGACTGCAAGGGAATGTTCCTTGTGCTGCCCTCTCTGCAGATGAAAACCCTTTGTAACAGATAAGGACAGAAGCAGGTAAAGCTTTATTCACATTGGAGAAAACACTAAAAAATTGATTTCCACATCCTCAGCAAATGATAATGGAGTTGTCTTTTAGATGTCATTTTGTTTTATCAGTAAACAAATGAAGGTATTTACTGAGTTTTCAGTATCAGCACCTCATTTGTCTTGTTTTCCTGTATGCTCAGCTAAAACAGCGTTGAGCTTTCTTAGTTTAAAAGAAAAAAGGATTTGCACCCCAGACTTATGTCAGATGTTTTTATAGGTGGCTTTAGATGGCTGCCTACAATCCATATTCTTCAAAGTGAATTTCCCTGAACTGTAGAGACTGGTATTGCCTGCAGCATTATGGAAATATTTCTCCTTTTTTGCATGCTAAGAGAGCTTTTAGAGCCAGCAATACTCTCGTGGGGTCTTTGCCTGTGCCTCTTGACAGAGAATATTTCTTGGACCATTCTGGAGGCCTCCTCCCACCTTAATTGTGTTGTGAAGCCAAGAGAAATGTTACAGCTAATAATTTCTGTCAGGGAAGCTAATGAGATTGTTTGGCTGGAAATCCTAAGAGGTGTTCCTGGGCTGACAAGTAGCATTGCTGGGATTGAAGGATGCTCACGCAGTCCTTTTCCTTGGAGCAGAACATTTGTCTGCACTTCACCATGTTCTCCATTGGTTACTGCCCAGTCTGAACTGGTACCAATGGAAGGTACCTTCAGAGAGGCAGAAGTGCAAACCTGCCTTTCCAACTTACTAACCAACTAAGTGTGTATCCAAGTAAGATCCACTGCAGCAAGTGGCAAAGAGCTTTCAGAAAGTGGCCATTAGTGAGTTCATGGTGCCTGGCTTTGGTTCTGTGTTTGCTGTGTGGAATGAAGCCCTGAATCAGCAATCAATACTGTTCTCTCTGGTTTTGTTAGCAGCATCAACCTGAGCTATAAATACTCCCTGCAAATTCCCCCAGCATCATGATTTTATTTCTTTGTTTGTTTACCAATTGCTCTAAGTAGCTGTAAATGATTAGTCGGTGGAACAGGGGGCTGTAATCAAGAGATCAGTCTCCTAATTGGGTGTGCTGACTGCCGTGCACTGCAGTCATTACCACACCTTTTTCCCAGCTTCATCTTGGAGCAGCTCTGACAAGACAAATGGAGTGTCCTGCTCCAGTGCAAGCTGTAGCCAGGGAACTGGGGCACCTGGCTGGGATGCACAAGCCCAGTGTTTAAACCCCAGCTCCACAGCCTTCAGAGGCCACTTGAACCAAAGGTTTTATGTTAACCTGAAATATTCTTATCTACAGGTGAACTTTTATTCATATAGTTTTAGTTTGAAGGGATTCAGTGTAACTGTTTTCACGTGGCTTTAAGGGAAATATTATTTCAGCCCAAGGCCACCAAAAATTTGCTGGAGGCTTGTATGGAAGGTTCATGAACCTTAGCTACTTGATCAAGAAACTTGCCTTGCTTTTGAACCATGTCACACCATTTGACGCCAGCAGACCAGAATGTGTTTGGAGCAGATAAAAAAAGGCTCACCCCTGTGCCCTGCTGTATTGACTGTATTAATTAACTTACTCTGTAAACAAAGATTCTTGTAGGTGATCTCTAAATAGTCCAGCAGAGAATATTCATTAAGTGAAAAAAAAAAAAAGGTAACCTAAAGTGTGTGTTTGAAGTCTTAAACACAGATATTTGCATTAAAACCCTATGCAAATACTACCCTGCAGAGTGTTATTCTTGCATTATTCACATTACAAATTCACTGTTAGATTTATTTCAGAAATTATCTGCATGGTCAGAAGCAAGAGAGATGACAGCAAATGCAGGGGTGAAGCGGAGTCTTGTGGAGGTGTCCTGAGGGGCTGAGACTTGTATCAGGGGGTGGTCTGGGGACACTGCAGTGTATGAGCAAGGAATGCCAAGCAGCACAGCCAGCCTGCCTCACCCAGTGCCATTCCTTCTGAACTCATTTTCTGAATCCAAATGGGACAGAAAAATGGGCACACTTAAGAGTAAAATGCCAGTCAAGTCAACACTGAACATCACCACAGTTTTCTGATGCAAACTGAGAACAGCTTTACATGAAACTGGTGAAAGAAAAAGAATGAGAAATCCATAATGTATGAGAGAAAACCATAACCATGACTGTCTTTTATTCAGGTTTTATGTCCAATTATAAATGACTGATTGCAAGGCTTCTTTGTACAGAAAATTACCTTCTTGGCATGAATAACTTAGGAAAAGGTAACCCTTTCACTGCTACCCTTCAACACTCTTGTACTCTGTGGCCCCAGTCATTTGAGAAGCTGGACCATACCAGGAGCATTTTCTCAAGAAGTTGGCAAGGATGCAAATGCAATTGCTGGGTGTAATGATGGAGCATGGGCAGTGTAAATTACATGCTTTGGTGAATGTGTTCAAGAAAATAATATTCACCCTGATTCAGCTAAAACTGGCAACTATTCATGACTTTTGTGATGTTTTGTATGGTTTAAATATTTCTTTATTCTTCTAATCTAGACATTTTAATGCTCCATTTTAAAAGAGAACTGCAACTTTCCTATATATAAAAATACATTAATGTATATAAATAATAGACTTTTACCTTTGTTTAGGAGAATGCTTATATCCCTAAAACCTATTGAGAGATAAATGCTTAACATTTTCATCAATGTCAAAATACATTCTTTCGAGTCACTGTCAAACTCTAGTTTCAGTCTTCAAAGAATTTCTGAAGGAATTATTTGGATTATTTATCACAGGAAAGTTGTTATTATTTTTTTTAAAGAAGATTTTTTTAAAAATAGTAGTGTTTTGGGTTTTTTTGGCATACAAAGAAGTTCCAGTGCAGATTCCAGCTGTAGCAGGTTTGGACAGATAAGGGACCAGTTTCTGGGTTTGCATCTGTGCTGTGTAGGGGCAGTAGCTTGTGGAGCAGACTGCCCACATCCGCACTGCACAGTGTTGCCCTGGCTCTCCCCAAGGGGTTCCAAGGTAATAATAACAACTAATCTTTCATGTGTTTCAGTTCAGTGTCCTTAAGACTGCAGGAGACATGTTGCAGCCTGCCAGGGTGTTTTACACCACAATACCAAGAGACTCACTGCCCGCTCTCTGGGGTGGTTTGAGTTTTAGGGTGTGCAGATCATCTTGGAGGACTGTGCAGGGCAAAGGGGATGAAACCTCCCACAGTCCTGCCCACAGCAGCTTTTGGGGGTGACCCACAAGAAACACCACCTGAATCTGGGCAGGTGCTGCAGAGAGGTGGTTGGAGAAGAGCCACGTGGATCCGTTGTGCAGGTGATTTTGGCATGTTCCAAACCTGGAAACAAATCCAGGGGAAACTTTCAACAGTTTGGCCCATAAACTTTTGTGAAAACCATAGGGTATTGTGAGAGGCTCTAGACTCATTTTGAAAACTTGGCATGTGAGATTCATCTTGCATAAATTTAAAGGTAATGTGTGCTGGCAAAAACAATCCCAACCTCTCATGCTGCTGAGCTTTAAACTTTCCAGTTCCTCTGAGAAAAAGAAATTCTCATTATCACTGGTAAACCAGCAAAGTAAAAATCTCTCCAGAATATGTCAACAGTAGAAAAAAGCACAAAAATTAGATCTTCAATTCATTAGGGAAATGGAAAGCAATGCAAAGAAAGTGAAGATTTTTTTTCTCCGTGACAGTCACGAGCCTCTGTTTGTTACGTGAATTCCATGTTAAAAAAGAAATAAAAATCAGAAATAATTCTGAAAAGATCCAGAGGACAGCAAAGCCGATGTGATGCTTTGAATTGCTTGCAAGCACTCCTTGCAAGTTTGGTCTTAAGTGGAATGAAAGAAAAGAAATGTCTGTATTAGAAGAACCAGTCATAACTCAGTCTAATTGAGGACAAGTGAAGAAAGATGAATTGAAGAAATATTTCATTAGAGTACATACATTCAGCTTGTGAAATGTGCAGCCAGATGGGGTGAGAGCTGAACATTATAGTGGAATATTATTGCTCTTCTTAGGATAAGAGTAGTGTAATTTTTATGCATAGTAATAATATTCATAGTCATGTCTATTAAGACACGTAGAGAATCAGATGCAGCAGCCTCTAACTTGCTTCCCAAATACTTTATTTTTTAGCAGTGCATGGGAGCACTTCATTACATGACAAGGGGGGATTTGCATTTTATTACCAGATGCATTTTCTTGGTCACACAGAAGACAGAAGGTGCAGAGCACAGGAGAAAGGATCCCAAAGGATGTGTCAAACCTATTGTCTGTGCTCCACTTAGCTAGAGCCACCCTGAGAGAAAGGATGAGCAAGGCAGGAGTCTCCTGTGCTGGATGAAGCCAAAGGTGGGTTCACTGTACCTGCTGGAGTGTATAGAGACTGTATGCAGCCATACTGACACCTTTCTGGGGGCTGTGGGGAGCCATCACCAGGAAAGGAGCCCTGTGCAGGCTTGCTCTGAGAGCTGGGGGCTGTACCTCTGTAGGGCCCTGTTAGCTTCTCAGTGTCCTTGCATGAAGAGCCAGTAGCATCAGCTGCCATTCAGCATGGCCAGACATAGGAGTGGTTCATGTGGGGAGATGGTTTTTCTCTATTTCAGCTTAATTTGTATTTCCAAAGCACTTAGGAATAATGAACAGTGAATTCAGGAGCATTTCTGTCTGTGAAAATTGGACACAGTACTGAAAGAAGAATAATTCTTGTTTTGTAGTAATAGTTTGTTATATAAACACTCAAAGTCATCTGCTTAAGTTGTGATTTCCCCAAAGGTTTCTCCAGCCACAGCTAAAGTGCACATTTCCAGAGAAAGTACTTTTTTCAGCCCTAGGCCTCCCTGAATGACTTTAATTCACTAGAAGAAATAAAGCATAGCAAAATATTTCAGTAAAATATACCACTGTATTTGCATTATAACATTAATATATCAAGAAGCATGATCATAGAGTATAATAGAATGATACGGACAAAAGCTGAAGAATTGTGTGGATCTCTGCTGTAGTTAACATCCTGCATTAGTAACTGTGTAAAAAACACTTGGGTTTGGGACTACAGAAATAGACAGAAAATCAACATGCCCAGGATAGTGGTGTGAAATAGAATTCACTTGAGCATATTAAAACACAGACAGTAACATGAAACAAAGCACAATCTACTATGGTTTGGCATTAGTACCACCCATTGATGATTTTGTGTGTGTCACTGGAGTGTAAATGGCACTGAGCCAGAATGACTGTGTAAATACACCGTGTACTTACACTGAGGGCACTTCATGGCACAGCTTTGCCACAGGGATCTTTAAGCCCGAGATAAATGGATGTATGAGCACTTACTGCAGTGCAAAGACATTCATCTTTTTTTTTTTACTACATGTCAGTTCAGTTTGAAGGATTGGAATGGTTTTAAGTTGAAGTTTTAAAATGATGAGAGTGATTAAAAGATTTGCTGTCATTGGATTGAAATGTAGAGAAGTACTTTAAGCTGAGGAGTATATTTTCAACAACCAGGGCAATGACTGAGTACTCCAGTCAAATACAATTAGTATTTATGAATTATTAATTCAATCATTTTGTTTGTTGTGTGTTTGATTGAAGGATTCTGTGGAAACACACACATTTCCTACTTCACATGATGTGAAGGCCACTGAAAAGCGGGTACATGTCCAGGAAGATACTTTAGCAGAGAACAAAGCCCACAGAAACTTTTCTTGTTCAATATGGAGGGGCTGTAAGAAGTTTCTCCTAAGTACATGTCCTCTTGAAATAGCATTATGCTTATATTTCACCCGTTTTCCCCCTTGAGCAGAGCAGTTCTAGCCTCAGGCCTCATCAGTGGTGTAATTTCTGTCTGTTCCTGTGGGCCAGGTTGTTGGGAAGCTGCCTCAGGTGGCACCAAAAGGGAGGTAACAGCAGCAACCCCTGCACGTTCAAGGGGACCCCTCTGTTTGGCAGTTGAGATGCTTAAAGCAGTCTTTTCTTTCTTACAGAAATAGCAAGTAAGCTATTTTTATTTTGTGATCTTTAATTTGGAATAGAGCCTGTTCTCTTTGCTAGGAAATGATTCAGTGTCTTACGTATTGCTCCCTGGGGTAGGAAATCCTCCCTCCAGTCCTGCAGCCAGGAGCTGAGAGCAAGGAGCACTGGGAGTCCATGGTGCTGGAAATGAGGGAGGGAGGGAGGTCTGTGTGTTTGACCAGTCACATCAACAGCTTTCCCAGCTGAGATCAGGCCTTCCTCCTCCCTCCCTGAGACTTGTCAGCCTGTTTCTATGGTGATCTCCAAGACAGTGATGGATTTGCTCTAGTTATATAACATGTTCAGAAAAATGCAGCTTTACCTACCAGGATCTCTGCACACTGTCAGTATTTTGAGTGTGGCCTGGACATTGTGACAGTCAATGGGTTTCTTCTGCTGAAATGGGAGTGGTTATTTCAACAGGGAGAGGGAAGGGATCTGAGGAAGGCTGGCACCAGGCAGACATGTCCTCTGACTGCTCCCTCTGGGCTTATCAACTCTCACTTGGCTGCTGATGGCTTTGCTGTAGCTCCACATGGAGATGTCTTGGGGAGTGCAGCTCACACATGTTCTGTCTGATGGGTATGAAGCACAAAGTGATGAGTTTCCCCTGGCTCTCTGATGCTTTGTTTTCTTGCTGGATCCATAGGGTTACAGGCTAATCCCACTGATCACATTCCAGCATTCTCCCTCTGTCTTTGTCAGAGAATTATTTCCTTCCTTCTCTTTTGTTCACTTTACCCATACTTGCAGTTTCCTTGTAGTTTGCACTGTATTTGGGACAGATACTTATTTTACACCACTCACTCCTTCCTCCACCACTCTCCCTGCACATACACACACCATCTGCCATTCCTGGCTTTCTGTGGTTTCATGAAAATGTCATCTTGCCTTTTCAGCAGCCAGACCTCTCTGATTCAGGGGGATGGTGCTCTGAATTCAGTGCTGGAGAGGGGAAAGCCTCTGTGCAGCCATGGGGATGTACACACCACACCAGTCTACCCTACTGAAGGGGGCTCTTCACAAAACCTCCTTGTCTTCTTCACTACCTCCCTGTTTCCCTGCTCCTAGCAGTGAGAGAGGAAAAAGCTTAAGGGAATTCAAACCATCCTTAGTTGTGACCAGAATTGTAGGCTAAATGCTTGGGTGTTTGGCTGTCCTTAAGGACTTTTCCCTCCAAAATACTTGATCTGTGTGTTGCCCTGGCAAGATCTGGCTGCACGTGTGATATAGAGGGCTTGTTTTATGTTAGAAATACTAATTAATCAGATATAACTGTGGCATCATTGACACACAAATGGACAGTGTGGCATATTACTATTTTTTACATGTTGGTAGAACTTCATAACATGGATCTGCCTGCATCAAAGTGTTTATGTGTGTTCCTACATTGAATAATCCTCCTCTAAAAGGAGGATGAAGAGGAAATACAGATGGACAGACAAGACAGGTTTATGTTTCCTTGAAAAACAGATGCCTCCCAAGGTCTCTGTGAACATGGCATATAGCCTTACTAAGTACAGCTGCTCTTTTCTTCTTACTTTCTTGCCAGATGCTGCATTCAGAACAGCAGTTGTATTTCTGACCCTTCTTCCTTACATTTACATTTAAGCAGAGCTTTAGTAACAAAACTCTGGACCATTGTTTCACGAATCACAGAATAATCATGGTTGGAAAGGACCAGAGTCCAACCACACCTACAACAAAAAACACCTAAATACCCAACCATTAGAAAAAAAACCAAACCCACAAGCCCCTTCCATGGCTGCCCCTGTCCTGAAGCACCATGGCAACTCGTTTCTGAACCCCCTCCAGGGATGGTGACTCTGTCACCTCCCTGGGCAGCCTGTCCCAGGGCCTCACCACTCTCTCCAGAAAGAATTTCTTCCTAATATCCAATCTACCCCTCTCCTGCTGCCACTTCAGCCCATTGCCCTGCTTCTGTCATTAGAGACTCAGGAGCAGAGACCTCACCCACCTCTGTGGAGGGCAGTGAGCTCCCCCCTCAGCCCCGTGTGCCTACTGTGAAGTGCCATCATAACTGAACTTCTTTGTACATTTAATTGAATCATCTTTTCCTTAGTTGCCTAAGAGTAAATATGTTGTAATTCTGAGACAAAAGAACAATAAATACAGAGCTAGAAAATAAGCTAATATTCCACATCCCCTGCATTAAACATGCAGTCCTAAAGAAATCTTTAGGCAGCCTCCCTAGGCACTGGAAGGGTAATTTTTCTAAAGGACAGCCATCCCACATTAAAATGATTCCCTGTGGGTTGCCCTTTCCATTCAGCAGTAAGCATGTCTGGGTGGCTCTGACTTGTTAATTTATCGATGACTAAAGTAAGACTATTGCCTTTTTCCTCCCTACCCCACACAGCCTGCTTTTTGTACACAGAAAAATGACAGTTGCCTGAACTTTCATGTCTTTTTCCCTGGCTTCCCAAAGCCAGCAGCATGGGAGATGCTAATTTGCCATGGCAACCAGTGGAAGAAGAAGCTGGTTTCAAAATAACCTCTCTACATGGACTTGTGGCTTCTTGGTGCACATTGGGTTTGTTTTGGAGATGGGAAGCCAGGCCTGGGCTGCTCACGTCATGTTTGCATGGAGTAGATTCAAGGAAATCAGGAAACTTTATATTTGTCCTAAGTAATTATTTATAGAAAGGATTTTTTTCATATGGCACAGACTTTAGCAAAGCACAGAACAGTGATACAGAGGAAAAGATGGTGTTTCATTGATGTTGTCTCCTTGTCAGTACATTGCATTACAAAAACACTGGTGCTGTAAATCCAACCCTGTAAACAACTTTCACAGCTTGTTAAATTCTGAAAAGAAGCTTCAGAGCTTAATCATTTAGAAAAGCTATGGTTTTCATAGCAGATAAAATATTTTGTGCTACATATCACACAGTAAGCCCTCATTTTCATAATACACTGGTTCAGTACATTGCAGCTCCATCTCTGGGTGCTCTCAGGGCTGAACTGTCCCTGCTACCACAAACCTTTGTCACTCACCCGGCTCCAGACCTTGCTTTTTGTGCATATCACATTGCCTGTCCATGCTCTGCACTCTAACCACTGGGGGAAGATGCAGGTTTTGATCAAAATTTTGTTTTCACCAAGCAGGGAAATGAATAACAAACATATAAAAGCTTGATTTCAGCAGTGCAGATTATATAAGTGCAAAGACAAAGTGATTTTAATCAATCACTTGGAAAGAAGCACAGTTTTTATACCAGAGCCATTAACTCAGAGGTACTAGGTAACAGTTGCAGTGACTGCAGGAAAATATCCACAATTATGGACAGTGAGAAATCTCACTGACCAGATTCAGAAGTGGCATTTGCTTTGTTCTTACTGGTAATAAACCCTCCAATAATCTGTTAAAAAGGGCTTGTGGTTATTTTCTAAGTAGATGTGGTCAAAACTGATTCCACAGTAGCCTTTTGACACTGCTGCTGGTGTTTCTTAGTGCTGGGCAGTCTGGAAGAGCCTTGGAGCTGCTTCCCTCAAGTTCAGATAATTCAGTTTTTGACAGAGTTGGTTCAGAATTAGTGTTCAGGCCACTTTCTGATTTTCCTCTGATTACATTGATTTCTTTATGTTCTTTCTCACTTCACAGTGATTATTTTATCTCTTGCCATTATCACAGAGCAGCTTTTTGTTGCGACTGAATCTTGTTATTGATCCAACTTGAAAGAATAATTTTGATTGTTTTATCTAATTTTTTTGGGGTATAGTTTACTGAAGTTAGGCTTTTTAATCTGTCATTTCAAAGTTTGCAAAGTTCCTGGGGCAGGAAACATTCCCAGTCCAAAGTGTGTCACAGTGTTGGGAGCAGCACAGGACACTTGGTTCCTGTGGTTCATAGTTTCAGGCCAAGTTCTGTATCAGTGAGGAGCATGAATGTCACTTTTTCTTCTACCTGCCTCCCCATTTGCATAACATTTTGCAGACTTCAATGTCTTTTGAGTCTCAGCTTCTTTCAGTTTGATTGAAATCAGGATTTAAAATAATCAGGTAGGAAATGCCAGCACATGCACCATATGCTATCATCACAGAGGCTTTGCTTCCAAGCTGAGCTAAAAATGCCTACTGAAGGGTAATGAGACTTAATTATAAATGGGAGGGAGATCTGTCTGCATTGTTTCACCGTGAATGTGGTTACTGCTAATGCAGTCTGTTTGTCTCTAATGTGGGTACTAATACCAGGGAGCTTCCTGTAGCTAACTACAGCTAAACTGTGTGTTCACCGAGTGGGGTTCTTTATTGTTCAATATAATCCCTCATCAAGGTAATTTGGCTTTTTTTCCGCGAGTCATTAGCATAATAAATTGCCTAATATGCATCTTTTATTGTCAACTGATTCATCCTTTGAGGGGGGGAAAAAAAGGCAATCGCTAGTGTCAAATCCTAAATTAGAATAAGCCTGGGAACATATTTGGCAAGATAATGCTGATGAAAGTGAGAATGTGAACTCCAACTAAACCAAAAATCATTGGCTTAGCTGCAGCCTTTACAATAAATAAGCTTACTGCTTATAAACTGCCTTGTTACACTGTGCAAGTAATGAACAGTTTTGTTGTGCAGGTTCAGTAGCACGGGCTCTTTGCACTTGTTGAACGTTTGTTCTCACAAGTCTCTGTCTTGTCGGGCTGCACAGATCTGATCAAACGAGGTGAGGAGGGAGGCTGTGACTTTGCTCCAGCCTCTGCCCTGCTGGCAGCACCCTCATGAGGTGCACTCCCCCCCACTACCACTTCAGCCTGGTTAGACTGGAGCAATATTTGATCATTTTACAATTGGCAGTGCATCCCTTTAATTAGTAAGAAGCCTTTCATCCTCTTTATTCTCACCTTCCACCTTCAGCAGCTCTTGAAAGAGAGAAGTCAGTGATGGGCAGAGAGCTGTCTCCTTGGCTGCTCACAGCAGCTGCCACCACCTTTGCTTGATAGTTGAACAGGGAAGAATACAGAGAGGTGATGGAGATGGCTCAGGAAGGAAATCGTTGTGTACAAAGCTATTAGAACTTGTAAACAGAAGTTTCTCCTGAAGTGCTCCCCCTGCTCCCTTCCCTCTCAGAGAGGGAATTAATGTGCAGGGAAAGGCTGCTGCTTCAGGAGAATGCTTCACCCTGGGGATTGCTCAGCACTCCACACCTAAGGTACACTCTTCCAGAAGAGAAGAAGGGGAAAAAAAAAGAAAGGCATCAGGAAACTGTTCTGTGGTCCATTCGTTTTCTACACAAAATCTTGCTTTTGACTTTGCTCCTAAGCAGTGATTCCTGACATAGAACAACTATCTCATTACTGCACATGGACCCAAAAAGCCCAGGAACCCCAGGTGCTTCAGGTTCAAATTCCTGCCACCATTTGGAGCATAAAAAGGAATGGGCTTCGTGCTGTGTTCTCCTTCTGAAAAGACATCAACATTCAGGGCCTCTGCCCAGGACAATTAGCTGTTTCACATCACATGTGGGATGGAGAAACACTGCACACAGCCAACTGCCTCGGGTACTTCTGACACTGTGTGCACTCCTCTCCAGATGTCTGGGGGCTATGAAATAATCACCTTTTATTTCTCTTGTCTTCCCAGAGGAGGATAACAATTCTTGATTAATAGCTTTCTTTTGAACAAAAACTCCTTTAAATATGTTACCTCCATAGGTAACAATCTCTCATTTAAAATACAAAATTCTGCTTCTAGTGCTCCCTTCCAGATTCCCCCAAAAGCAACAGAAAGGGTTTCAATGAGAATATTTCCTTTCACTGGTACAGCCAACCTTTGGGCTACTTGAAGGGAGGTGTGTGTTTGCTGCTGACCTGATTGTTTGGTAGTTAAGCATTTCTTGAGGAGGTCATAACTGGTGGTTAGCCTCCAGCAACACCTAGTCCTTCAGAGCCCTGGAATGACTCCCCCAGCTCCGTATTGCAGAGGAGCAAAGATCACTTTTCTCATCCATTTCCACTTAGTGAAGCACCCAGCTGTGACACTGCAATACACAAGATGAGGAGAAGGGAAAGAAAAGCAAAACGTGCAAGATCTGTTTGCCAAGTGTAGAGCTTTGACTAAAATGACCTTCACAGAGAGAGAAGAAAAACAATGTAGAGATTGTCATTAAAAAGCTTCATTAATAGAGCCACCCTTGCCTGCAGGGCATTTATGAAGGTGCTCAGCAGAGCTCCTGTACCTGCTTTCCTGCTGTTCATCCAGTCTGTCTGGCCTCAGCCTCCCCGGGGTCCTCTCGGCTCATTATTCCAGCTGGGTGGGCTTTGATTTTTCTCACTATTTTAGTCAATGAAGCTGAAGGCTTTTGGGACAGGTGCTTTGTTTAACAAGACAGTTTAACAGGGATGTCTTGCTTAAAGCTGCCTTGGTGGCTCTTTTATTGGTCCTTATTTATCCAGAGTAAATCTTACAGGCAGTCACTTCAGCATTGTTATGCAAATAAGATCTGCTGCTGCTTTCACAAACTCTTCCCAATAACAAAGGGGTTTTTTTGCTGTATTTTGTTTTCTTCTCTGAGTTTCAGATTTTTGCCTGAGCAACTATTCTTCATCTCTTGTCCCAATCAAGATTTGTCACTATACATATATATAACTATATACACACTATCCACGCAGTGTGTGTGTACACCACACATTAGTCAGCAACCTGACAGGCTAGGAGGACTAGAGTGCATAATAGAAGTACTCTGGTCTCTGAATTGAAAGGAAATACAAGCAAATTAAACTGACTCCCAAGGAAAATTTAATTTAAAAAAGGAAGAAAACTCTCTCAAACCCTAAATTCCCTTTCCATTCACTGGAATGAAATTAATGTTGACAAATTACCCTGTACATAGAAGTAATTTTGTCAGTTAAGTAGTGGTCACTCACCATTAATCGCAGTTGGTTTTCCCAATGTGAGAAAAATTGGATGCATCAGCTTTTGTAACCAGCCTTCTTCACTCATCTCTTTTGATTTTAAACATAAAGCATCCTCCAAGTGCAGAAAGGCAGACATTTGAGCACTGATGTAAGTGCACTCTTCCTTTAAAAATATTTACTCTTCACTATGAAGTCCATGACCTTTAATTAATTTTTCAGTATAAGGACAGTGTAACTATTTCCCAAATCAAAATTAAGAGTTGTTGGGAGCATGTGCTGAAACTGGATGCAGTACCCAGACAGCAGAGAGAAGTCCTCTCCTGTCTTTCTGGGAAAAGAGCATGAATCCAGGCAGGAGTGTGTTGCTGTTGGGAGGAGTGAAACTGGATTTGTCCCTGAGAGAGAGGGAGAAGAGCCTGGGATCCTATGGCTGCTGTGAACTCTCTCCTTAATACTTTTCTTTCTGCAAGTACTCAGTCTGTTGACTAGTGTTAAGGAAGCAGAGCCTAAATCCATCCTGTTAAAACCTGTCACATCCTAAATAAAGTGCAGTATTGGCCATCAGACTTATCTGTCCCAGGATGGGAGCCTTTCAGTTCTGCACCAGTGGCTGAAATCTCCCTTTATTTCCTTAAAGCAGGAGGGGTGTCTGTGCCAGGGGGGTTATTATAGCAGGTTCCTGGAGAAGGGTGCTTTTGTAGTTTGTGTCTCAGCAAGGGAATGGGAGATGTCAGAGGTGGTTGTGGCACCAACTGACCTGTAGAAATTAGATAATTATGACTGCAGAATTACCAAAACAATGCCGAATTTCTGTTTTTAATGAGAATGGAGGCAAACTAAGGTATTTATCACTATGACGACTGGGAGCTCATGAAAGGGGATTGAAATAAGAGTTACAAACATTACTGAAAATATGTATCGTACAAACATTACTGAAAATATGTATCGTTTCTGTATATCCATGGTATCGTTTCTGTATGTCTATGGGGCCTCATGCACATAGGTCGGCGTGACCTGGTGCTTCTTGTGTACTCTGCCTAAAGCCTACGACGGAAAACATGTATCATTTCTGTATGTCTATGGGGGCCTCATACATATAGGTCAGCGTGACCATTTCTGTATGTCTATGGGGGCCTCATGCACATAGGTCGGCGTGACCTGGTGGTCGTAAATCCCAAGCATGTGGGCCTGGAGGATGCACATTCTCACAGATGTCGAGGCAGAACAAAGTCCTTATCAGGAAGGACTCAGGATGGATAGAGGAAGGACCGGCTGAGGCCAGCCGTATGGTTCGGACACAGGCCAAATGCCCACCGAGTCTGCGCTAACCAGGGGGGTCAAACTGCGGACAGATGGAGGAAGACTTCTTACTTCTTCCCTGAGACCCCCTGAGCCCCCTGCCCACGACCACCAGGCTACAATGCGCAGGCGCAAGGAGGAGGGGAGATATGATAATGATTTCTCGGAAATAATTATAATATCCACACCTTTTCCTGGGACTAATTATACTATACCCACCCCAGGGAATGAATATGCATGTAATGGCTTATAAAAGAGCTGTAAATATCCAGGGGTGCATGCATGTTAGGAGGAGTTATCCCCCATGCATCCGGCGCTGCAAATAAAGAATCACTGCTACTTAATAATTGGCTAATAGTCCGTTTTTCCGGGAATCACTCAGACTGAAAACCATTTGTTAGGAAAGATTTTCATGGGCAGGGCATGGGAAGGAGAAGTCTCTATCCAATGTTTGCCAACTCTATCCAACCTGGTGCCTGTCTTGACCCTCAGGGGCCTGCCTGCCAATCACTACATGAGCACAGTTGAAAATGAGCTGTTTAGGTGTTGGAATTTGAATAGTATAATGGTTTATGAGGCAGAAGGTGTTCCCCAGCATCAAGATTCAGGTGCCAAATTGGGTAAACTTACACCAGTGGCTACTACCTGTCCTTATTGCACTGTGTCCCAGCTTCCACGTGGAAAAAATGAGGTGTCAGTACTCTGTAACAACCTGTCTACCTGCTTATAAAGCAAGCTGGGTTGCTCTTTAGCTCAGGATAGCATTCAAACTCAAGCAAGTCACAAGCAAATCAATCTCCTTATCACAGCCCAGCACCCTTAACAGACACTTCTTTCTGCACTGTCCTGGCTGAAGGCTCTGTCTTGTCACACTCAGCCCTTCACAGCCAGCACCCCGTGGCAGGAGCTGGTATGGTTGTTGTAAGTCTGACTGCTGTTTAGTGCAAAACAAGTGTCCTTCTTGCACATCATGTCATATCACAGGCATGTTGTGCAAACAAATGTCATGAGTATTTGAGGGGCACTCAGATACTGCGTTGTGAGTGCCAGACAAAACACCTTGCAACGAGAGAGCATCACACAGTAAATAAGACATAGAGCAGCACAGTGGATCTCTAGGAGAAGGGGAAAATATGGAACTGCTGCTTATTTGGGGAGTGTTGTCTGTTTGGAGACACAGAGATCCTGTAGGACACAGCCTGTGTAGGTGGCTTTTGTTCTTGTAGGTTGGACTCGGTGACCCAGGTTACTCTGTGATTCTGTGAAGTGGATACTTGTGTTATAAAGACTCTTTGGGCCTGCATATACACAGGAGGCAGTAGCAAATTGTCATCAAACAAGCTGAATTGTGCCATTTCCTAACTTTTTCAGGGCTTGGATTCACTGCCTTAATAATGCTGCTTTATTACTGTTCATTTGTGGGCCATGTGCGTTTGGTTCCCTTTGTGCTCTTCAGTCTCCATAACGTAGTTTTATTGGAACCATATGAGAGCCATTCTTTCTCCTCTGAGCTTATTATAAATGTATTTATATAATGAATAGTCACTTTGGTTGGGTTTTTAAATGTTTTCTGTGTCCTTAAACCGTTGTAGGCAGATGCTGTGGTACAGCTGAGGAACAGTGGAATGCTACAAAACACCAAGTGCACAATTATAGCTGGGGTTGTCTTGTCAGTCCCACATCCCAGGGCTCTAGAGCTTCCACAGTTTTCCACATAATTGCTCAGGTCTCCCTAGGCTTCAATGTCACAAGACAATCAAGGGAGAAAGGGACCCCTTGGAGCACAGCCCGGGTGCTGTCTGCCTGCCCAGGGTGGCTCTGGCTCCCAGCAGGGCTGCTGAGAGGCTGCTGGGCAGAACGTGCTGTGCTCCCAGCCCCCGGGAGCAAGGATGTGTATCCTGCAGCTGCAGCTTTGAAGCCTTCTGGAGCTGCAGCCAAGGCACCCTCTGCTCTCCCCGCTGGGGCACTCTGCCTCACCCCACTTCACCTTCCATTTGGGCTTTTTCAGGCCTTCTGCTATGGCTATGTGGCTTGCACTGTGAATTCTGTTTTTAATTGTGCTGCACTTCCCATTTGAACCAATTCATCAGGATCTTCTCTGTCAAAAGCCTTGTGTACCTGCTCCGGATCTTTTCAGGCTGCAGTTGCTGCCCGGAGAGACTGGCCCAGGCTAATGACATTCCAGGTAGGGGAATTTGGATTTGCATTAGAAAGCAGCGCTGATAAATCCCTTTCAAACACTAAGCAGGGAAGAAGAGGTTGAAAATATCTCTTCCAGAGAAGCAGTTTCTGAAACACCTACTTGTAAAGTTTAGCTTCACTGAACAAGTGCAGGGGTAACAGAGAGGCAGGAGTGAAATGTCAGGGAAGGTCTCTAAGAGTACTGAGCACTTGAGTCAGCTGGAGTTAGAGAAATATCTACTGCTTGGGGCATGCTTGAATCATTTAGGAGCCATGTGATGTTTACTACATTAAGGTGGATTTTAATATTGATTGTCCTTCACAGTAAATAGCAGCCTAAAATTCACCTCAGTAACTATCAGGCTTACACATATTGATGTTCACCAAAGCAAGAAATCACTACATGTATTTTAGCAGCACTCTCAGAGTGTGGAGTCACAAGCATGTAGCTATTCTGCTACAGGATTTTAGTACTGTAATGGATTTTACCTAGTCTGACATCCAGGAGGAAATTACTATTCCCTTTCTGAGATATATCTTTTCCTTGATTTCTCCTTTTATGTCAGCAGATTAATTAAAGCTCTGTTTCCCTCTCTAATATTGCTAGTCTGTTTGGAGATGACAAGGAGACTGAGTAATACCAATTGATTATTTTTGGACACTGGTGTGGCAGGACTTCACTGCAGAAAGAAACCACCCCCGTTTCTTCACAGTTGTGTTTGTTAACTGCAGAAGGACAGCAGGAACAGTATGGCCATATCTCCTGTAAATCTGGCACACTCAGCATCCAGAAGTGTTCCACTGATGCAGCCCGATCTTGAGAAGAAGTAATACTGTCATTTGGTTAGTCTCTGAAATTAACAATATTCATTGCTGTCTGCAGTCATTTAGACTTGCAGTATTACAAGTCTGCTGTTGTAGTTTGAGTACTATCTGTGAGACTTCAATACCAGACTCACAAACCAGTAAAATAAAGAAATTATTGGAAATAATTTCTATTCTAAACCATCATTAAGATACTGTATTTCCTTAGGTACCTAAGGCTGAGTTTCCACAGGCTTGCACAGCCATTTTTCCCCATTGCCAAGGGAGGGTAAAACATCCTGGCAGGCCTTACACGTGCACTTTTGTTTTGACCTGGTGAACATTATGATTTTGCAGTGCAGTGGGACCAAGATGTGAGGCTGAGGAGGGGTGGGTGAGGAAGGTGGGGACAGCTCCCTGTTCTGGGAGGATGGTACCCACAGCTGGCTGGTGGCACCATCACTTGGGTAGGTTCTGAAATTGTCCAGGCTTAAGAGTGCGTGTGTGTGCACCCCTCTGGTGCCTGTGAGTGCTGCATAAAAGCTGGGCTTTCATTCTCTCTGTTCTTTCCACCAGCTACTTTTAAAGTGTTTAGTGTTCTGAAGCAAGAGTTGCAAAGAGCCATCAGGATTAAGCAGTTAGTGAGGGACAGCTCCTCAGAAGGTGAGTGCAGCATGCAGGAGAACGTGCTGCTGCTCACAGCATTCAGGAACTCAGTTAAAGCTTGCAGGAAAAAAGGCAGCAGCCTTCCAAGTTGAAAACCATCAAAAATAATAAGAACAAAAGAGGATTAGGAAGTAAAGCTGGAAGGGTGTAATAAACAGATTAAAACAGCGTCAACTTTTGGTGAACAGAGAATTGCCAAAGAAATAAACAGAAACGTAAGATTATTTTAATTATCTATGGGAGAACACAGAGTGGCCAGCAGAGAATTGTGTGTGTGTGTGTGTGTGACAGGGGGGAGTGAAGAGGAGACTGGAGAGCTAGAGAAATAAATTAAAATCAACTTCTCTGTGTAAATCTTGTTGCCTTTAATCTTTAACATCCAGCTTTTCAATAATGTACGAGTAGCCACTGGATATTTCTAAAATAGACCATATTATCTGCCTATTAGAAAAAGGGATAAGACTGTAATATAAATCCACAAAAATACATAAAAATAAAAAGGAGCAGCTACCCCTTCCACAGGCTGCTGTCCTATTCCAATGACCACAGTGCTGCCTAGTACAGCATACACCATTTAAAATTCTCCTTGTTGTGTTGTCCTAGCTGGAAAAGAAGGCAGAGAAATGTTAATGAAGGGCATGTTCTGTGCTAGGAAGATATCATTCTCCTAAATTAGAAGTCTTATAACAAGAAAGAATTAATAGAAACCTATCTTTGTTTATCTTAATGCAAGATTGGTACAGGGCTTCTGCACATGGCAGAGCTCTCCGAGTGGATGGGTATCAGTGGGTAAGTCACATTTAATGATTTCTTTCTCCTTGGAGTAAGCCCAGAGGAATGGGAGAGTATCTCCTAACCCTGGTGACTGCTTGCTCACCCTTCAGGAAGCTCACTAAGCCCTGTGCTTATTTAACTGAGCTTGAGTGTGGTGGTGCCTGAGAGCAGCTCAGCTCATGTGCCAGGGCAGAGACAGCCCCTGAGGAGATGCCCACCACAGGCAGAGACCTTGCTTCCTCTGTAACTACCTTCTAACACAAGTTCTCATACACAGTTTTCTTCTGATTACCAGTATCTTCACTATGGTGAAATAGTCATTAGCAGATTTCTTAGAGCTGTCAAAAATTATTTTTTTCACCAAAGACATGTTGTCTGTAAGAGGACAGGTAGCTGGTCATCACCATGATACTTCATTCTTTTTTCTCAGTCATTTTAACCTCATACGTGGCAAACTCCTCCACCTTTATTGTCAAATCAGTTGCTTTTCCTTGCAGGAACTACAACAATAATTTCCTTTTTTTTTCTTCTCATTTTACTCTTTTTTTGCCAAGACATTTCACATGAAAAAACCCAAACAGCATTTAGCCACACAACAAGTCTTCCTGCCCTTCCAGCCTGACACCAGCAGTGCTTTGGCTGAGACATGATTTAGCCTGTGTTGAATGCTAAAGAAGCTACAGCTGGAATTAGGACTTGCACAGGTTTCTGCAGTAGCTCATATTGAATGTTGGGGAAATGGCAGGCTGACATTTTACAAGTTTAGAAGAGCTCCTTCCATGCATATTGTGTCTTTGTCCTCATGAAACAGCTGCTGGGGTGATGCCCTGACACCTGCTGAACTTTGCTGCCTAGCAATTAGACATCTCTGCTCTTGTGATGCCCTCAGAAGCACACAAGGAACTTGGTTCCTTTTAGCAAGCAGGAGGAAAGCCACCTTTCAGTGATCATCAATTACATCAGCCTCCCTCCAGTGTAGAAAAGAGGGAGGAAAGCACTTAATCCAGAGCAGTGGTAGCACAGGACCATCTGAAGTTTTCACCTCTCAGGCTGTTGAGTCTCTCACACAGCTATTTTTCCTCTTGGAGACAAGGACTGCTTTTCTTACCTGCAGTCCCATGTTAATTGGTTTGAATGGTGTCTTGATTAACAACACCCTTCTGACCCTACTGACTTCAGTCCTCCCCCATCAGAACTTTCTGCATCCACTTTCTCAAAGGATGAAAACATGATTTCTTTTACTTTACAAACCAGGTAACTCCTCTCTCATACTGGTGGGATAGGTGCCTGAGGACTGGAGGAAAGCCAGTGCCAGAAAAATGCAGAGGGAACAACCCCTAGAAAAAGTAGTATCTGTTTAAGTAGTGTCTATAAAGTCATTGCACAATTAGCTAGATTACACTCCCAGGTTTGTTTTATTTTTCCTACAGGAAGATAAATTGTCTCCTTATGCCTCGAGGAGCCCTCTCATAACTCACATTAGCCTAGGAAGGCTTTCATTTTCCTTCTGGCTCTCTTGGTGTTCTCTGTGCTGCTCCTTTCCCCTGTCATTAGTTTCCCTGCCTCTCCCTAGGCCAATGTCTTCCCCTTTCCTTTGCTCTCTGCTTATTTTCTGTGCAGGCTGTTCTGCAGAAGCTCAGCAGGCATCCTCGAGGAGCCAGGAAATCCAGCAGCTGCTGCACGTGGCTGGTCCCCACAGTTGCAAGGCTCTAGGTGGATCTGTCCAGGCAAGAACTACAGCAAGATGAAGTGCTCTGTGCAGATACCTGAGTGGTGATTACTGAGCTCTGCAGTGCTCATTAAGTGTTACAGTAAATAGATGCTGCTTCAGTTCTCCCAGAGAGAGCCACAAAGGAGACAGCTGTAATATTCTGGTGGGTTTTCATTTTGTCTTCCATAAATCCTTCTGTTGTCTTGTTGGCTTTTCTTGGTATGAAAGTTTAATTCAAACCAACCTGAGAACTCATCTTTTACATTATTTTTTTTCTTGGCACTTTCTCAATACCTGATTGTTTAGAAATTAAATATTTACTCTTCTAGGGAGATTACAAACCTGATTATTACCATGTTTCTTCCTTAATACAACTTAAAACATTGAAGAACACAGCCTTCAGCCATCCAGTTTCTTTATCCTCTGCCTTCAAAATACCATCTAAGATACTTTTTCATTCAAATTTGAGGAGCCAACATTTTAAAAGTACTTTTTAATACTAGAATAAATAACCGAGGCAGGAGATGAGTTGCTCAGCAAAAAAATGAGGACTTAACAAATTGCCAGTCTCAGAATGGGAAGAGATGTGATATTTCCCATTTTTTCTAATTGCTGTCTTTTAGTGTTTTACCACATTGAGTCCCAACACAGCATGCTGCAGTTGGTTACTGAGGGGAGCCAAGTGACAAACTAGCTGTTATTAGAGTCTCCTGATGATGCTCTGTTGAAATCAGTATAGTAGCAACGGGGACCCATGTGGCTCAGTGGGAGAAAGAAGGGAAAATTGCTTATACCCAAGAACATGACTGTGCTAATAGAAAATTCTCAGCTCTGAAAAGTGCCTCTCTTCCTTTCTTTTTTGTCAAGTTAAAAACAGTTCTCCATCTCTGTGATGCTTCAGTTAAATTATGCAGGCATTAACACTAATTTATCTTCTCCCCTTGTTTACTGCAAACAGGCTTCAGCTCCCTGTTTAATCTATTCAGTGGCTTTCCTTTTTCTGTTGCACCTTGAGTCTTCGCTGGGCTTTTGTGAGCAGCTGACAAAAGAGAGGATGCCTGCTGCAGCCACACTCTGTGTCACTTCCACTGGCCAGGGCTTTCTGAGTATTTTTGGGTGAGTGGCTGTTGCTCTTGGCTTTAAGCAGTTAATGGCACAACTCCTGCTCAGCCTTTGTATGAATATTGCAGCATGGCTCTGGAATCTGGCTGAGACTGAGGTCCTGCTGAGCAGGGCAGTGTGGGTGCCTAGGAAGGAACAGTGGCTTGCATGGAGGCTGCTGCAGTGTCCCTGCTCTGCCCTGCCATGAGAAGTGTTGATAAAGAGGTTGATGGATGGAGAGTGTAACTGCTGAACTTCACATTTTTCCACTTTTTGTTGGTTGGTTGGTTTTTCTGACAAACCAGATTTCCAGCATGACATTTTAACTGCCTTTTGGCTGCAGCACCTCTTGTGGAAGAGAACATTGCCTTAGTCACCAGGCTATAGGGATGGAGATGAATGCTCACCCTGACACCTCTTCCAGATTACCAGAGGCTCCTGCTCCCTTAGTCTCACTCTATAGCTGTAATATCTCACTGCTGTTAAGAACAAAGGATTCCAAAACCTTGAACCTGGGACCAGAACTTTTTAGGAGTTGTTTTATAATTAGACATTTCACTACTGCATAATGATGCCAGAAAAAACCTCTCTTCACTTCTAAAACATGGTGATTGTTGTTTTTACCCACAGAATGAAATATGAGAGACAGCCTTGTGCATGCATATCCAGTGTGCATGTGACAGCTCATCCATCCATCCTCAAATTAGATTGTTGTTCAGATTGTTTTCAATGAAGACAAAACATAGAGCAATTTTGCTGATTAGGATAGAGTGGATATTTTGAAAACACAAGTTTAACTTTATTTTAATGCTTGGAATAGCCGAAATCATTTATTGCCACATTCAGAGTGTATTTCATGCAGTTTTTCTCATGTACATGGTTAAAAGAGGATTGTGTTCTTGTAATAGATATATAATTATTAAAATAATGGGATACATGGGTGATTTCTGGTAACTCTCAGGGCCATCTGCCTTTGAGCTTGTTGTTACAGGAGTCCTGGATGGCTCTGCACCCAGGACACAGAGGTGGCAGATCCACATCCCCACAGGGTGGGCAGGTGGGTGCAGGCGGAGTCCCAGCTGGCTCCAGTGAGGGATTTCAGGATTAACAATCCTTCAGGGCTGAAGGCAATACATTCCCAGGTGCTTTGAGCAACCAACAAATGATATTTTTTAATCCTCTTTGTCATTTGCTGTGAAAAGAGAAATATTGTTGCAAAGGGAACGAGATACAAACAAAGGGGTTTGGTTGAGGTTTTTTTTATAATGTTGTGACATCATTAAAAAAACAAAATGTGTTCTCACAGTTTGTTTTTTACAAAACCAAAAAATAGCAAGTGACAGCAATTGGCAGATCCCTGATGTCAGTATTTGGTGACGCCAGCGCTGGCTGCAGCAGATGGAGAGATGCAAACATTCTGGAAACTTGGACAAAATTATTTTCTTGAGCTTGAGAAAGCAACACTGTAAGATGCTGCATCCTCCTCCAGTGTGAGCTTTCTGAGGAGGTAGCACTTGCTGAGAAAAAGAAGTTGGGATGTGACTGCTTTTGGGACCAAGCCAGCTCTCTATCCAGCAAGCTGCTCTTTCTGGGGTCGGTGGCTGTTTGTGCAGCATATTGCCAGCAGCAAAAGTCAGTTTGCTTACAGGAGAAGGAGTGGGTTTGGTTATTCTCTTGCTTTAGTGATCATAATCACTGCAGAATCTTCAAACATGGAGTCTGGGTAAGCCTCAGGAGTGACAAAGCTGAGGATATAGAAGCAGAGTAGCTGGAGGAGAGGCACCTGCATCATCAAGAAATCACTGCTGCTTGTGTTTCCCCATTTTACCAGCACTGACATGTTCTGGTCAATTTAAGGGTGTCCCAGAGGTCTCACTGTACCAGCAAATGTCCAAGATGGAACCACAGGGCACTGGTGCCTCAAATGGATACCGCTTATGGGTGGAGGGAATGTTGCTGAACTGAAGAAAAGGCAGCCTGATAAGTCTTTAAGAACAGGAATAAGGGAGCTTGACAGGTCAGGATCACATAGGTCCCTAATCCTAGAGCTTAGCAATAGGAACAGTGAGCAGGAGGTGCTCAGATCCAAGGAAATCTGTGAGATCCTACTCACTGGACTAATTGCAAGCAGCTAATGGCACAAATAAGAGGGTATCAGCAATCTGTAATACATGAATGGAGTACTAGGCTGGTTGTCTCATTCTGTGTCACACAGTCCCCTGGCTCATCTTTCTTAAGGAGCATAAATAAGTAAAAAGTGAAGAAAAAAACCACCAAACAACACAGGGGAAAGTAAATCAGAGCTTAGAAATACATAACTTTTTAGTACTGCCTTAACAGAAGTGATGGCAGCCTTTAAAACTCTGGCACTGATAAATCTTTTCTCTCATATCCAGGCTGTCCATTTCTCTGTATCTTGAAAAATTTGGTTTAAAATGCAGCAAAAATTTGTCTCCCCCTTTCCTCTGTATCTTAATTTCCTCACCCAGCAGGGGTCTGACTCCTTGAGGAAAATAAAATTCCTTGTACTGGTTAACCAGCCAGCAGCCTCTAAGGATACGTGGAGGATGCACAAACTTATCTAGTCATTGCTTTCTCCTTCAGGGACCATATGTTTATTTTTTTAGTGTGTGATTTTGATATTATTGACTAAAACTCCATTTGGAGTTGGAATACACACTGACTAAAAGCAATATTTACCATCAGCTTTATTACAAGGAGATTCTTGTTACTTATACAAAGTTGCCACTGCTTTCTGTATAGAATTTATCCATGGAATGATTCTTGTCCTAATCTAAGCCATGATCCCAGGTGTTGCAGTTCCCAGAGACAGCAGTGACAGCTGGGAAGGCTCTTCTGCTGACATGTCCCTAGAGCCACTGCTGAAAGCACAGCACAGCTGGTTGCAGAGCAGCACCAAGAATCAGGCACAAGTCCTGCAGGGAGCCAGAAATCATCCCTCTTTTTTAAGGGCAGTTTTAACATGAACCAGCACTGCTCTGGAAGAATATCTGAGTCCACTGAGGTTGAATATGGATCTTTAGTGAGCACAGTACTGACTTCTTGTAATTCTCTCAAGTCATATTGGTAGGAGTCTCATTACTGAACTACCTGTTATGTGATTCTGCATTGCAGAGATGAAAAAATTACATGTTAATGAAACCTACACGTAGAAATGATATGTATGTATGTAACACAGACATAATGCCTTTTCATTAACCTTGGAAATATTCTGCTCTTCTTTGTTGAAGAAAATAGAGGCTTAGGCATGATCTGAATTGCTGTATGTGTATAAGACTGCTGTAGAGAGCAGCAAAAAACTTGACAGCTAATTATTCCAGACTGTTGCTGAATACTGGCCAGGGTGAGTATAGCTTGATTGGATCTTGAAGTGAAAAAAAGGACATGGGTGAGCTGGCCTGACGTGTCAGGACAGGCAAAGGCACAGTCTTGAGGCACTGTCAGTGAATGACACTGCTCTCTGCTTCAGCCTTTCCTCTCCTCTTCTAGTGCTGCAACTGAAATGGGGGCCAGTTCCAGGTAGAAGCCTGTGGGAGGTCTGTGCTGTGACTGACTCCATGTTTTGATCAGTGGCCTGGCAGAGGTGGGGGAGTGAATCATCATCACAGTGATGCATGACAGCAAACTGGGGAGCTGGAGGAATTTTACATCCTTCAGGGTTCTTAAATTCCAGTGGGTGAAGCTCTGAGCGCCCTGGACTGGCCCCAGTGCTGGCCCTGCCTTGAGCAGGAGATTGATCTAGAGGCCTCCTCAGGTCCCTTCTGACCTAACTGACCCTAGGAGTTTGTGTCTCTACATACAGTGCTCCTGCTTGATAAAAAAGGCTCTCCTGTGCCACTCTGAATTCCCTCTGCATTGCTGTGGCTGGCTGCCTCTGCTAAGACACTGACCAGCATCAGCCTGACCTGAGGTGCTGAAGCCAGGAGGAAGTTGTGAAGCAGGAGTCCCGAGAGGCTTTGCTTGCCTGATGTGGCAAGGCAGAGCACAGCATCCAGAAAGGTGTGCTCCTGGGAGGCAGGCTGTAGCCGAAGGACCCTGCCTGCCTTCTTGACACAGAGGTTTCCCAGTCTCATCTGAAGCAGGCATGGTTAAAACTGCCTTTTGGATCTTGGCCAGGGTTGCGTTCCCATAGTGAGGAGCTTTTCTTGCAGAATTTTCTGCCTTCTGGGCTGTGTAGCTGGATCTCTGAGGCACAGGGTCCTCACATGCTGCAGCTGTTATGGTACAAGAATGTGAAAAGGCTTAGAGAAAATGATCACAGCCTTGCCCTTGAGGGTGTCAAAACCAGGGTCTGGGAAGAGGCATGAGTGCAATAGCAGGAGGAGTGAGAACCAGCCTCTGGACACCTACACTTCATAGGTAAAAATATAGTTATGGTTTGTTTTACCTAAGTGTTGGAACACCACAGAGCTTGCAACTTCTTTCTGATCCTGTTCTTTAGCTTAATAGCTTCTCTGGCTTTTTCTAATGAGTTTTTCTAATTAAATTCAGTCTTTAGGCCATTTAAAATTCTCTGGGAGTCTCTTATACTATTAGATATTCTTGGGTTTGCTTGATGTTCTCTGTTACTAATGGCTAAGGTGATGTCTGGTGGTAGCAGTGGGACAAAACCATATAAAGATGTCAGTTCTTTTTCTTCTGAACTATTATAAAATCTGATTTATTTCAACTGTTGAAGTATGATAGGACTGTCTACGAGTGAGCTTCTGAAAATGCTGATTTTAGTTGCATGCAGTAATTAGCAGAACAGTGAAGTCTTAGGCAATTAACGAATCAAGGCACATCCAGCATTTCATACCTGTTTGGTGAGGTGCTGATGAGATGTAAACACTGCACAGGTCTGGATCTGGCTTCTGAAGTGTTTTATCCAGTAGGGTATTTTAATTCTCTGCGATCTCAGGTCCTCCCTTCATACTGCAGCTCTGTGTTTAGGACAGCACTGGACAGCAGACCTGCTTCCATACCTGGAGTCAGCCCTCCTGCTGGCTTTTCTGCCTGCAGGCCAACTCCTCTGCTGCGAGTGCATCAACAACCACCTGCTGCGGGCTCTGCATCCCTTTTCTTAATTGCAATGAACCCTTTTATGCCAAATAATGCCACATTACAACAGCATCCTTTAATTGGGAGCTGTTGGTTGCAGTTCTGTTACCCTTCAGCTTTGGCACCCTCCTAGCAGAGTAGCATGGGTAGCAGGCTAGGCAGCAAGCTGGGGGGATAAAAACACACCCACAGAGCCCCTTGCCAGGGCTTTGCTGCTGCACAATTCTGCCTTCATTCCACTTAGGTTCCACTTGCATCATGCTAAAAATAATAAATAGGGGGTTTCTTAGCCTTCCAAGCCTAGGTTACAGTCTCTTGCTATTCTGACTTCACTGTGTTCTACTAAGAAAAAATAAGGGGCTTTAAGCTGGGTTACAAACCCTGTTTATGTTAGAACAGTGGAGTCTGTATCCTGAAAGCTCTACAGAATGATGTGGTACATTCACAGCTGCCAAGGCGAGGAGAAATTCTGGGTGCCTCCTGATTATTCCCTAAAGAGAACAGTAATGAAAGTTGCACTTGTGAGCATTTGGCTTTTTTGTAGTACTTGGAATTTAATGTACATGGTTTAAGGCATTTACTGCATTATAATTTAAGGTATTATCATGGAGAATGGAGCTTATTAACCATTCCACTGTTTCTCTAAAAGTATTTATAGTAGACTTTTTACAGTTAATCAAAGGCAGACATTGTATAAATGAAAATCAAGATTTATTGCCAAGATCATAAATGTCAAGTATACTGTTATGCAGGCTTTGTATTACTTCAGTTGCAACGTTAAAGAACATTTTAAGTGATTGGAAAAAGGAAGTTTATTAAAGGCTCAGCAGGTCTTCTCTGCACTCTACTGTTATTAAAGTAAATCATTGCATCATGTGATAGAGGAACAGGCAACATGGTAGGAGCAGGTTTTAATTAGTTTTTCTCTGTCACTACCAACACCTTCAGGAGCAACTTCAAACACTGACCACCCTGTTCCCTCTGACAAACAACTGCAGTGAGATTTCAGAACAAAGAAAGGATAGTGCAGACTGTCCAGGGTAGTTAATTGTCTTGGAATAGATCCCCATATCTTCGAGGAGCAGCTGGGTGGTTCAAAGGCACTAACAGATTTCCCATTCACAGGCAAAAGAGAGGGAGGTGTTTTCTTGCCTAGAGCTACTGTCTTGGAATGGGGGGATCTCTGCATGAGATCTTACCAGAGATGTTGTACATTGTTCCTTTGGCAGGGGAGTTTTGCTCAGTCTGTGAAGAAAACATGGGCCCATAGTGAGAATTGCTGTGGCAGCCCTTCCTCAGAGCTGCTGAGGAGCCCTGGAAGAAGGCAGATCTTCCAGGCAGAAAATGGGAACAGCCCTGTTTTTGTTGCCCACCCCATGCTGCCAGCTCTGCAGCTTGGTACAGGGGAGGGCATCTCTGAACAAACACCTGCAGTGACCTGAGAGCAGCTCTTTGCAGGGTTTACAGGGCCAGGGAACGTGTCTGAGCATGAGATGCAGAAAGCAGTTTGTGGTGCACCTTGGTAATCTGCATGGAGCAGTAAAAGCTGTAGAAAAGAATTGTGACTCTAGTGCACATAGGCAAAAGAAGGCAGAGCTGGAGTAAATGGAAGCAGTTGAGGAGAAGCAGCTTTACCTTCCCAGCCCCACCTGGGATGTCTGCAGGGATGGGGCCTCCACCACCTCCCTGGGCACCCTGTGCCAGTGCCCACCCCTCTGCTGGGAAACAACTTCTGCCTTAGTTCTCATCTCCATCCACTCCTGGATCATTCCAACCATTGCCCCTTGGCCTGTCACTGCAGGCCTTTGCAAACAGCCCCTCTCCAGGCTTTGGAGCAGCTCCCTGCAGGCACTGGCAGGTGGCTAAAATAAGCTTTAACTCCTGTGTGTTGAACTCCCCTGTGGTGTTGAACACGTAGCAGGCAGACACTGTGATGTTTGTAAGGAAATTCAACACTCAGCTTTTTTCCAGTATGTCATCTTCTTTATCTTCAATTCAAGATACTTTGTAATGCTTGAGACAAAAGATCTTTGTTTGCTTTTCTCAGACAACACTCATACATTCCCTGTATGTGGACATATCTAAATCTTCACCTTTGAAGCTTTCTAAAGCTGTAACTGTCTCTGAGATGAGTAGAGGATCCTGTTTTAGAATCAGATGTGGTTTGATGAATTCTTGAGGTTGGTTTCAGTCCAGATGTTACATGAAATACAAAGGTAAGAAGTCAAGCTAAGGAAGATAGGGAAGGTAAAAAAAAAAGAAATACCAGGATTAAAGACAAAGCTATAATTTCAAATCTTTGATTCCTATATTACTGTGTGTTTTAAAAATACTGTAGTCCATAGGATGTAAATATGATTTCAAGTGCTTTTCTGCCTTGTAAAGCTCCTGAATATTTGCACTGAAGCAATAACACAGTTATTTTCATTACCTGAGAAGCTTTATCACTGTGAAGTATTAGCTAGCACTAAGAAGTGTATTCTTGCTAGCAGTGCAGGGAAATGAAATGAAAGCTGGAGCAAGCAGGACACATGCAAATAATACAGAATATTCAAAGCTTTCTTGAGAGTGAGTAAGCTGGTAGAAAGAGCAGTCAGGTCAAGGAAGGGAAATGGATATTTTGCCTGTTACAGAAAAAAAGCAGGCAATTGATGCATAAAGCAGTTTATGATGGTGTCACGGGCAGTGCTTGTGTGCAGTGATGTCTGACTTCTCACCTGGCAACTCCTGCTCACAGAAGCTCCAAGGCCTGCCCAAACCTGTGTCTGACACAGCAGGTCTGGTCTCCACCACGGTGTTCACTTCTGGCTCAAGCACATGCAGGGCACTGCTTACAAACCAGCATTGCCAGGGGCTTGAATGAGCCCAGCTCTGGGGGGCTCCACTTGGCTGATTGTGTAATGGGAACACTCATATCAGCCTGTGTTCAAGACCAGCCTGGGTGAGGCTCTGAGCAACCTGCTCTAGTGGGAGGTGACCCTGCCATGGCAGGGGGGAGGAACTGGATGAGCTTTAGGGTCCCATCCAGTCCAAACCACTCTATGATTTGACTTCACTTGGAGTGATGCTTAATCAACAAGGAGGGATTTGATGTGGCTTTTCCACACCCACCTAACTCATCTGTACAGTCACTGTGTTAATCTATAAATGGAAAGATAGGAACAGACTGGGGTTTAGACTGAAGAAAATAATTTCTTCATAATTTTACCTCTTTAAGAGGCTAGAAGACACATTTGCTGCTCTGCAAAGTATCGACATTTTCAGATTTGCTCTGGAATAGAACTACAGCCCTGCCTTAGCTCCAGCCCTTCCCTCTCTTGTGCCTGTGCCTACAAGGGAATTTATTTCAGCTCAGTTCTCCTTGGTACTCCTGTGGTGAGAAGGTTTGAAATGCCTTGCTGGACTCCAGTTGTGACCAAATGGATCAGTTTGGACTTTCAGTCCTTCAAGAAGCCTGTAGCATTTTGTGTGTGTGGTGGGGCAGTTGATGGCACACCTAACTTAAGCTCCCTTCCAGCTCTCTCTTGGCTTTTCCATGTAAGTCTGCTGACTACAGTCAAATTACCTACAAGGTGAAGTGTCAGCTGAGATAAGTAGAATGGGAAGAAAATAGCTCTGGTTGTCTCAGGTACTCTGCAATATTTGTCATCTGTGGATAAGCAGCAATCAGCAAAACTCACAATAAGCAGCAAGTGCTCCAAGTGTCATAATGAGCTCACTCACTGAAGCTGAATGCCATTTATGTTGCCCTTTGGTAAGAATTTGTGATTGCCACTCAAGAAGGCAATCATGTATCCAGTGCTGCTAAAAATTAAATGCATAACCCGGGCTTGCCATTACAGTCTGCACTGCTGACAAGTATGCTAAGAGAATCTTTGTCTACCTTCATGTCCAGATGGTTCACCATTCACATCTACCTAACATCACAAGCACTGAACCATGCCCTGAAGTGCCAGGTCTGCATGTTTCTGGTTCTTCAGAATGTTTCTACCTCTGGTTCTCTGGTTTCTACCTCCTAGAGGTGAGGTAGAAAAGCTAGACATGCAGATGTGCTGAGATGAAGACTGGGAGACTGCAGGTAGCAATCCAAGGCCTGTCTGTGAGATAGGGCAGTAAACTCCACAGTGATGCCCACCATGCAATGGTCAGTAAAATGGACAGATACTCAGATTTGTGGCTTACAATCCACAATAGTTTTTTTATGTGTCATGTGGTCAAGTAAGTAAGTCTGATGGGTTGTCTTTTGTTTAATTGGTGCTAATGAGACTTCCAAATAATTGTTTCTTTAAAGGAAAAAACCATCCCTTTGAAATAGTTTCTAACAAGGAGGGATCCATGTATGTGAGGAAGAGCCCCTGGCCTGCTTAGTAGGGCAGATCCTTAGGATGTGACATATTGAAGGGGATAGAGTAGGAACTCAAATACTTGGATTTTTTTACATGCCAGCCAAGCATACCTTTTGTCTCAGCAGGAGTTACTAAATCTATTCTTTGAGAGAAAATATGCTGTGAAGGCTCTGGATGACATAGAGCATTCATTCCATAAGAAAAAAATCACAAAGGGAAGAAAAAATGGTTGTTTGGTTGTTTGTTGTTGGTTTTTTTTTTTTGTTAATAGCATCAAGGAATTAGATTTTTTTCTTCAGTACTATCATAGAAGATAGTAGCAGAGGGAGTTTCCCAGCCCTCCCATGAGGGAGTTGTTAGCACAGCAGGAGTGTTAATGAGCTGCCTCTCCAGTGGTGTGTCTTGGCTAATGACACAGGCTTCAAGGAAGCTATTAGAAGACAAATACTAGAAATTAAAGATTTTTTTTACTATGTGATAGTGTGTTTCAGAGTTTTGGGGGGTTTTTTGCCTGTTTTTAGATGCCTACTGAGATGTATGTGTTTGCAAAAGCCCCACTGGAGCCTTTGTCCAAGTGCCCAGCCCCTGCAGTGCCTGTTTTCCCTTTGCTGCCAGCTTTGACATATCAGTTGCATTTGGAATTGATTCTGGTGAGCTCAGTTTTGGATTGATCTTGCAAGCTGGTAACTGTAGAGCTGCTCTTATCAGCCTCCAAGTACCTTAATGCAGCTCAGTAGAGCTCATAGGGGTTTTTTTCCTTACAAAAATTGCCTTCCCTCTTTTCTCACAGTGTGCAGTACATTGCTGTTAACTAAGAGTTATGTTTTACAACACACTTTCCAGTGCTGTCAAGCATAATAAAAACCTGATATATCAAGAACTTCAGAAGCCAAGTTCTCATGATTCTAGAAACTTTTTTGATTTAATGGAATTAATTATTACTTTCCATAAATGCACTGGAAATAGATACACAGAATGAAAACAGTTGTCATAGTCTAGGATAAAAATGAACAACTGGCATGCATACAGATCTATGGACCACGTTAATTTTTCAGCCTATTTTTCCTTGAAATATTTAATCCAGATAGCTTGAATGCAGTAACTTACATAGTGTTAAATAGGCAGAGACTGAATGTTCAAGGGAGCCAGACAGGGAGCAGCACTTCAGGAAGCGTTGCTGATATTCTCTCACCCATTCTACAAGGAAAAGGAGGTATTGTGGGCTTTGCACTTTTCCAAACCACTTAATGACAAGGTTTCAGAATGGTCAGTGAACTCTCAGTTAGTTTACATTATTTATTTGGTAATCTTAAAGAGAAAAGAGGTTTGAAAACATCTAAAGGGCCTTTAGGCAATTTTCGTTCTCTCCCAGAGTAATTTCCAGCCACTTTCATCTACTGCAGATATTTGCTGTTAAATTTCTCATATTACCAACATGGCAAGGGACAGTACCTGAAAAGCTGGTCTCCTGAGCCTGTTTCACCTACAACTAGTAAAAAACAGGAAAAAACCCAAACCCAAATTAGAACTAAAGAAGACCAAATCAAAAATCTTTCTTAATCTTTATCATTGATTCTGCCTTCAGCATTCAATCTGTAATTCTGGAAGCCTTCCCTCCTTCCATGCTAGAATTTAAATTGGTCTGTCTATGCACATAGTAGCCCTTTCCTTCCATTAAAAAGAAAAGGAAAAGAAAGATTAATACAACAGTCATGTGGAATTCTCTTTTAATTTGCTTGATGTGTTTGTCCGAGAGAATGGAGCTATGAGTTGTCAAGCACTTACTCTGAATTAACATGTGAATTATATAGAAATATATGAGGAAGGGCTAGGTGTGTTTTCACTCTTGCTATGTCAGGTTGCTGCTGTGACAACCCTGTGCAGCTTGGTGGTCTGGAAATCAATGCTTCTGCCTGCTGAAATATCTGCCTAAAAGTATTGGAGTATCACAGACACCCTGAAAGTTTTGCTTTTATTTCGGTTTTTCTTCTTTATTCCAGTCTGATTTTGAATCTAAGGGGAACACTGGAATGGTCTAGTTGATATAAATTATTAAAATGTCACTATGTCTGCTGTTTATGAAACACTTTCACTTGTAAAATAAAATTCACCATACTAAAATGGTGAATTTTAATTTAAAACAGAGTTATAAGATACACAGCTTATTCTTGTTATTCTTCATCATTGTAGAAAACCACATAGATAATTAAAATCTTGACTTTTTTCTCTAAGGTCTGTGTCCTATAAACTATTCAGTAATGAAAGAATCTAAGGATTGGAATATATACATTGGAAATTCCACTGGACTTTAAGATGTTTTGATTAAAAATACATAGAATGTTGAAGTATTAATAAATCTGGAGGGCGTATGTCCTGGTGTGCAGATGGGCTGAGTATCCAGAGAACCTCTTGGATTCTGTTTGTTATGATGCTCATAACATCTGAACCTTCATCCCCATCCTCATCTGCTGAGAGGAGCCCAGGTTCCTCTCTCCACTGTTCCAGGCCCCCTTCCATTGTGTCCCTTCCCCTCTGGCTGGGGCACTGCCATCTTGGAGAACCCACAGCCCCTGAGGAGATCTTCCTTTATGTGCACCCTCAGTGCGTCTGCAGATGACAGAAAGTTGAGCAGAAAATGCTGACCACTTTCTCTCTTTTCTACTTTATTTGTGTAGAAAACAAAGTTAGAATTCTCCTTGTTAGTATGGAGGGGAATAATTAGCTTTTTCTGCTACCACCTTGGCTGTGCTATATATGTTTGCAATACATACTGCAGGAGGAATTGTTTGATCTTGAGCACAGGAGGTCTGTTTTCAATAGTACTGTCATTGTGGGGTTTTGTGGGCCAAGCCGCCATTTTCTGAGCGGGGCTGCCATTCTGTGGATGGGCCCGCCATTTTGTGGGCAGGGCCTGCCATTTTGTGAGTGGAGCCACCAGTTTGTGGGCGGGTCCTGCCGTTTTGTTGCAGGGCCACCATTTTGTGAGCGGAGACGCCATTTTGTGGGCAGGGCCCGCCATTGTGAGTGGAGCCGTCAGTTTGTGGGAGGGCCCCGCCATTTTGTTAGCAGGGCCGCCATTTTGTGAGCGGGGACCGCAGTTTTGATGGTAGGGCCGTTATTTTGTGAGGAGAGCCGCCATTTTGTGGGTGGGCTGCCATTTTGTGGGCAGGCCCGCCATTTTGTGGCCGGAGCTGCTGCCATTTTGTGGGTGGGGGCCACCATTTTACAGAATCACAGACTGTCAGGGGTTGGAAGGGAGCTAGAAGATCATTTAGTCCAACCCCCCTGCCAGAGCAGGGGCACCTAGACCAAGTCACCCAGGAATAGATCCAGGTAAGTCTTGAGTGTCTCCAGAGCAGGAGACTCCACAACCTCCCTGGGCAGCCCCTTCCAGGCTCTGGCACTCTCACTGGGAAAAAGTTTTTCCTTGTGTTTCCCCTCAACCTCTTGTGCTCCAACTTGCTGCCATTGCCTCTTGTCCTGTCACTGGATGTCCCTGAGCAGAGTCTGGCTCCATCCTCCCTACACTCACCCTTAACATATTGATAGACATTGATGAGCTCCCCCCTCAGTCTCCTCCAGGCTAAAGAGCCCCAGCTCTCTCAGCCTCTCCTCATAAGGGAGATGCTCCACTCCCTTCAGCATCTTGGTGCCCTGCACTGGACTCTCTCCAGTAAATCTCTGTCTTTTCTGAATTGAGGTGTCCAGCACTGGACACAGTACTCGAGGTGGGGTGTCACCAGTGCAGAGTAGAGGGGGAAGAGAACCTCCCTTGCCCTGCTGGCCACACTTCTCCTAATGCATCCCAGTATCCCTTGGCCTTCCTGGATGCAAGGGCGCATTGTTGGCTCATGGTCACCCGGTGTCCACCAGGACCCCCAGGTAATGCAGGATACTCTCAGTAAGGAAGCCTGAAAGAATTTAACACAGACAGTAGCCTTGTAAGAGAACTTCCAAGGCTGAACTAAAGACTCAGTTGAAATCCTGCCAGGAGGTGACATGATGTTTTTGTCTACATGTAGAACATGTCTCGGAAGGACAGACTCCTGAGCTAAATAATGGAGATCCTTTCTTGGATAATCTGTTGTCCTGAGAATCAGGATCCAGGACTTAGCCTCTGTCCTGTAGGATAGGCAGGATTCTGACTGTGGTTACAGGGCATCCTTAAGAACCTCTCTCCTATTGAACTCTTGGGGTTTTGTTCTGTATTTTGTGAATTTTTAAAATACTCCGACTGAATTCTGATGAACTACAAAAATCCTCCCCCATGAAAAGTTTGGAAACTAATTATATATATTTACTCTGGAATGATTGCTCATTTTTTCTTATGCAGTAAATACTTGAATTGTGTGTTTTTTTTCCCCTTTGGGTGTTAACTGTGCATTTGCTTCTGTTCTCAGAGAACATTCAACCCTCTTGCTTGATACACTGCAAGTGTTAGACTGATAGGATGCTTGTTTGCATCCTGAGTAGGTATGTTTGGAGCTCCTTGCCAAGCTCTGATTCTGGGAACTAAAATGCTCTTAAAATATACAAATACACACTTTCTTTTACTTCTGGCCATTTGATTTAATTGCCAGAACTTGAAAGAGCAAATTTAAATATTTACGGACACACTTTGAAGTTTTGGCCTAGAATTCCATCCTAATCCCTGCTAATGTCCCTAGGCTGGGATTCAGGCAGGTTTTGGCTGGCCAAATCCTGCTCAGCACCTCTTGGAGAGGTGCTGTGCTGTGCCCAGCAGCAGCCTGCAGGCACCCAAGCACCAAAGGTCATGGTTTTTGTATGCTGTAAGAGAGTTTGGTCTGGAAAGTTCAGCAATGGGGATACAATTTGCTTGTGGAAAATCAGAGCCTGAATAAACAACTTACCCTGAAAATGTGGTATAGAAATAGCTGTCTTCACACTCGTGGTCTTTTATGGGGTGTTGTTTCCCGTGGTGGGTGATAGACAATGAGGCAGAGGGGAGATCCCAGGATGAGTTGCATGGTACTCACCGTGGGAGAACAGCTTTTCTGGATCTACATTAAGATCCAGTGCTGAGCACAGGCTTTTTAACTGCAGATATTCTTTCATTTCTCAATTATTTTACTGCCCCATGATAGCTGCTCCTGTCAGGTGAACTACACATGTTCCTGCAAAATTCTTCATTTCAAGCTGTTGTGATAGCTTTAATAGTGCTGTGCTGTTGTTGTTAAACATCACCCTGTTATTCAGAGTTCTGTCCAGAGACACAAATTTATCAGAGAATTCGAGGCTGCTGTGGGTATAGAACTTTTTTTCTACCTCAGAGAAAATATAAGAAGGGAGATTATATTCATAGTAAAGCAGATAATTTCTTATTCCTCTTTATTTCTTGTTTGTCATTCAGAAATCACAGTGGCCATGTAAGGGTGGGTATTTCTATGTACAAATAGAATATTTATAGAATATAGAATATAAACATGTATATGTGCTTGACCTCATTGAGTAAAATTGAAATTCTGTAGGTTTATGTGCACTGCTAGTTCCTTTTGCTTCAGAAAGTAATCTGAAACCTCAGTGAGATGGATTTTAGTGAGACATATTTCTTCTCTGAGTTTGGCATTTCTAGCTCTGCTCCTGGAAGAGGAGTGAAGCATCTGTACAATTGCATGTTAAACAAGACAAATGCAAACTGGAATCTTGTGAGAAAAGGCTGTTGTGATACATGGGAGATGCATTTGCATATAAATAAAACGGACACTTTTCAGTTGCTTGGAACCTAAAAGAGGACTGTAAATGAAGGTGTTGAAGTGGTGGAAGGAGAAAGTTGATGAGGCCTTTTAAGTTGATGAGGCCTTCTACAA
>VYZU01074787.1:9105-38431 GCA_013401355.1 Ceyx cyanopectus | reverse complement strand
GTTGAGCTGCTCACCCCCAGCACGCCCAAGCCCTTGCATATTTCAGTTCTCCAATGAGCTCTCCAATCCTGGAGAGGAAGGCAGTACCATGAATTTGTGCAGCTCCTTCTTGTGCTCCAGACAGGCAGGGTGATTGGTTGCTGAGTTTTTCACAATGGCCACAACTAAAAACAGTTGAGAGTTCGTTAAACTTTTTCAAATACCTGTGTATCCCTTCTTTTGAATACCTCTAATGTCTTGAGTTTCTTGAAAGTAAAAATGCTGCCAATATAGAGATTTATTTCTTGACCAAAGCTTGTCAGCAGCATCATTCTAGTGTGTCTGCTGTATTTGTTTCCATGACAGCCTGCCCGAATTCTGCAGAGCAATTAAGGATTATTTTGTGTATTTCTCTCATGATAGGCTTGTCTGATTACTGTGGTTTTCTTCCTGTAGAAAGTGACACTTTGTCAAAAAAAAAGCCTTTTTTTTGTGGAAAACAACCAATTCCCTGTGCTACTGATGACCAGTTCTGAATCACTGGGGAACCTGGAGACGGGGTTTTGGGGGTTTTGAAGTGTAAGAGTGAAGGTTGTATTTTGGAGCCAATTAAGTAGGACTGCACTTTTTCTGGGATCTTTCTATTGTCCTTCCTAAATGTGGGAGGAAATGAAAGGTTGCAGGAAGATGGAAACTTCACCTGGTAAAGTTCCTGGCTGGTTCTAGGCTATCAGAGTTGCCCTGATCTTGGCTGGGGCCTCACACGATGCCCTTGTGGGAGCCTGAGCACAGCCTGCTTTTACAAGCTCCACAGAGATGTAGGATGGAATTTCCATTTTCTATCAGCTTTCACTCTGGGAACACTTGAGAAGACAGAGGAGACCTCTTTGTGGGGTTTTTTTGGTTTTTTTTTGGGTTTTTTTTCCCCTTTTTTTTGTATGCTTTAAGGTAGTTTTTTTGTTTAAAAGAATAAATGTGGTTTTGTTTTTTACTTTTTACTTTCCTGGTGCCTCACGCAGCTACTTTAGAGCCTTTTGGGCTCCTCTGTGCTTCTCTGGTACTGTACACAAATCATCTTTCAGCCTTTTGTCAAGTTTAATCTTTAACTATTTAATGACTTAATTATCAAGTGGTTTCTTCAGGTCCTGAATAATTAGCTGTTCTCAGTGTTTTTGGGTTTAGGTATAATTTTATTTATTTCATCTAAAAGGAAGAAAATAAACCCAGTCCTTCACAACCATGGTTATAAGAGTTCTGTGTCTACTTTGCAAAGTACATAATCTGTAATTCATAGCTTGCAGAACTGTAAATTTAATAATGAGTTGCCTTCTGAACTTGTACCTGTCTCTGAATGGGCTTTATCAAGCCTTACTATTCTCCAAGGGAAAAAATAGCATTGCTGGTAGGGATGGGTTGGCCAGGGCTGGCCCACAAGTCCATCTGCAGTCTTGTGTTGACTTCAGCTCTAATGATGTGGTAGCTTTTCTGAAAGTGATCTGTGTCAGCTTTACTGGATATGATACAGCACCAGCAGCAAAGAAACTGTGGTATAATAGCTAGTGGTTAGTTAATGTTTAAATAAAGTATTCAGTAATCCTATTGATCCTAAGATGGTACTTAAAATTCTTACAAGTATTACATTTCTTCAAAGTGATGGAATAGATTTTAATCAAAACCAGAATTTGCTACTCATTTTTTTTTTCTTTTAAAACCAACTTAATGGAAACATTAAGAATGATGGTTGTGTTCTATATTTTTAGAAAAGGAACTTTAAAGGTTTGCTAGTATTTTGTGTTTAAATATTTACATCTGAACATTTGGGAATAGCATAGTAAAACTGCATATTGAGGTCTGTAGAAAAGTATCATTTTTGCTTGGAGCTAAAAGTATATTCAGGTACTGGTGGCCTTAATTGCCAAAATTTGAGAATGTTCATGTTTTTAAAATGAAAATCTTTTCATTACCTGTTGAAGTGTTAATAGGATAGTGGCAGTTAGGCCCTGATAGTTTTCACACGTACCATTTTCTGGGGTGCTTCCCATAACCCTGTTAAGGTGCCTTCAAGTTATTTCTAGATTGCCACTTAGTTGCTTTCAGGCAAGTTAACATCATTATTATTATTATTATTAGTAGTAGTAATGATTTATTATTAATTATTAAATTATTATTATTATTATTATTGTTATTATTCACATCTTCCTTGTCTTTTTTATTTGAATTGTGGTGTCTTTTGGTCAAGAAGTTTCTCTTTATATATGTATGTTTAGTGCAGTAGTGTTACAGTCCTAATTACCTGTGAATATGCAAAGAAACTGCTGTTTAATGGTAGATTAAGAAAATGATTATAAATTGTTTTATTATTATAGTAATATTTAATAATACCTAAAACACTACATTATATTATTATGCTTATATTGAATTTCTGTCTAGTATTAGACCAGTATTAGCACTTGCACGTTCCGAACTGTCACTGGAGTATGAAGTTGTCCCTCAGCAAAGACTAGCAGAACTGTTTGAGAACATGAATATTTGGGTTATGCTGCCAGTAAATTCAGTGGAAAAATCTTTTGTTTCACTGGAAACAGGATTAAGAAGAAAATCTCTTGTTCTCAACAGCATTAACTGCTAAATGTACAGAAGAACTGTAGCCCTTGCAGAAGGGAGTATAATTCTTTATTTCCTAGGAAGTCAGATTTGTTGATGCACTGTTTACCCTCTGAGATGGTGCCCTCAATTTTCTCTATTTTTTTTTTCCTCTGAATGCAGATTGAGTCATGTATACAATGAAATTTGAAAGCAAGCCTAACAGGCTTTATTTGAGGTCATTCTGGAGGATACTAGACTTTGGGGCCATTCAGCTGTTCTGAGGCTGAGTCTCAAAGATGCAGGGTTAAAGAGCATTCTGAAAATGCAGACCATGGAGAATGTAATTCTGTAATAGTAATATCAACTTCATGGATAATTGCAGTAGTTATGGATAAAATATGGGTTTGGGATTCTTGGCAGGCTTTCTAGGAAGGGCAACAGCAGAATTACTTTCAGTGGTGTGCTAATAGCAAGTCACTCTCACAAATGGTCTGAGGGACAAATATGCAAACAGGGTATTGCACTGAAAACATGCACCTACAATGGGAAATTGGGATGAAAACACATATATGGCACAAACTGATTAGAAAGGAGGAAATGGAATAAATTCTTATCCTCCAGAGAATGTGTATTACAACTAAATACCATCATGTCTGTGTATCTTTCTCGTTATTAGCCCATGTCGGTGTCACGCATTATTTAGAATTATTTAGAAATCTGTCTATACTTTGCATTTTAAGTTAATACTTCATGTTTCTTTATGCACCAAAACCATTGCTAACACAGTGGACGTGGTAGGGGGTTTGTGGCAGGAATGGTTGCACTGATGGTCTCAGCACTACAATCTAAGCTAGTAGAACATCACCCCCATCCAGGATTTTAACCTCACAGAAGTTATCAGCAAGGGGTGTAAGAGTTACAACTCTGCTTTTCTAAGCATTTAAATAACATATGAGCACTTGTTGGTATAGATCTCAGCTCTGTCAAGTGTTGGTTGTGTACCTGCTTGATCCTCCCTTCAAAGTAAGCTCCTCTGTGACTCTCCTTGGGCATCTTGCTAATGGACCACAGACCTGAAGTACCCAAGTGACAAAGGGATTCGATGGACAAAAGTAATCCTGGCTGGAAATAGAGTTTGTTAGTTTGGTTTTGTTCTTGGTGGGGTTTTTGGGGTTTTTTTGTATGTGTGTGTTTTGGTTGGTTTTGTTGTGTGGTTGTTTTGGTTGGTTTTTCTGGGAGGCGCATTTGATGAATGTATGTATCCTCAGAGGACAGTTCAGCTTTAGCAAGTCTTAGCAATATGGTTTTTAAAACTGTTGAGGGCAAAATGTTGTTAAGGCCCCACTGTTCTGTTGTGCCTTGGTGAAGCAGCAAAGACTCATAGAAGTACCTCTGTGAATCAGCTTTAGCTGAGGTCCTTTAGCTCTTAAGATACCGGATGAAACTAGTTCTGACTGCTGCTCCTTTCTTCTCCCTCATTCCTGCTTCTTCTGTGGAGCCCTTTTGTCTAGAGCATTCCAGGGCTTGGTGGTTTTTATTCTTTCTGTTTAAGAGGAGATGATACTGTGGTATCTATCTTTCCAAAATACGTTGATTGCCTTGGACAAAATGAGGTTTCGGAGCAGATGTTGTGACTGAAGTGATTAACTGGAGCTGTTGCACACTGCTTCTATTTGAATGCTGAAAACACTTATTACTTGGTTTTGTTGGGGGTGTTTTTGTGTTTAAGTGCTACTTTCAAACAAACTTCGAATAAAGTAAAATCCTGTATTTGTCACTTTGGTTTTTTCCCCTCTCTCTTAAACGTTTCTTATAAATCTGTTTGCAGCTGGGTCTCGGGCATCTTACAGCAGCCAGCACAGCCACCTTGGCTCCGAGTTAAGGGCACTGCAGTCTCCAGAACACCACATAGATCCTATTTACGAAGACAGAGTTTATCAGAAACCCCCTATGAGGAGTCTCAGCCAGAGTCAGGGGGACCCTCTGCAACCAGCACACACAGGCACATACCGCACTAGTACAGGTAGGTGGATGAAACTTTGTCTTTCTTATGCTTTGATAATAATTTTTCTCCTCCTGATGTGCTAACCAGAATGTATGATGTGCATGCTGGTCAAACAAACTGCTTTTTGGAGACTGCAGCTCTCAGGAGAACCCCAGAGCCATGGGCACAATAGAGAAATACCAAATGTTGTGCTACAGCTCCAGTAGGTTGAGCTAATTTGGGGAGGGGGCTTGCTCCTAAGGAGAGAGAGAATATTGTCATTCATCTTGTATATTGCCTTTCAGAAAACAAAAAAACCTCTTCTCTCTGAAGCAATGACTAGTTATTTTTTGCTTGCAAAGATGTGTTGCAAAGGGACTATGGAGTTCCTTCCATGCAGCTAAAGGATTGTTCATTGTTCACTTGCTTTTGAAGTGAATCCTGTGTAAATCTTCCTCTGTCCTACAGAGCTACACTTGGGTGTAGGTGCACAAGCATATAAAAGTGAACTATGGTGTAGGGAGAAGCTGTTAGCACCACTGGTTCATCCATAAATAACAAGGAATGGCCATGAAATGCATTGATGTACAAGTCCTACTTGCAGAATGTCCTCTCAACCAAATGAAATACAGCTGTCTGGTAAAACCCACAAATAGATCACAAATCAACAGGGATATTTCTGGTATTTAATGCACAAAATCATTAGAGTACAGAAATGCTACAGTCAAAATAGCCTAAAGCAGATGTAGAAAGAACTTGCCTTAGAAATTCTAAGTATTTTTGGTGTTTTATCTTTGCTGTGTTGATCAAAGAGGGAAGGTTATGTCCATTCTCATATCACTGCTGTTTCCATCAAGAAAAGTTAAGTGTAGTTTTTGGAGCAAAATAACAATTTGCTTTCTTATGAAACTTGGGGGTTTTTTTTGGGTTGGTTTTTTCTTTTGGTTGGTTTTTTTTGGTGCATGTCTTTTTTGTTGTTGTTGTTTGCTTGTTTGTTGGTTTGTCTTTTTTTTTTATCTTTTTTTTTTTTTCATTTTAAACCCATTTCTTCAAGGGCAAAATAGCAGGTTTTGCATATCCAAAATTTATATTGCTTTATACAAGCTTTGTGTGTTCAGAGGACAGGAGAAAATCCTTAAAAAGAAGTTTATCTACAGAATTCTGTAGTTATTTACCTGCAACAGCTTTATACTTTTTAAAGAACTCTATGGCACCATTTTCTTCCTGTTAAAAAACCTACTGTAGCATATGTTTTTGTGTGGACTCATTAAATGTAAATGAGCAAATATTCTTCAGAGAGTTCTTGTCCCCTTCATGCATAAATCACTGAGCAGTGGAGACAGGGATAGGGATTGAAGCAACTAGTTAACTCCAAGCCTTGTGGCCCACCTACTTCCTACATGATGCTTCCTTTCCCAGCCCTGCCCTGAAGTTTTTTTCTTGTTTAGCTTGCAAAACATCCCTTGTTTTTCTGTGCTGCAGTAGCAGGCTGCCCGTGACTGCCATCTCCACAAACCTCTGTGAGGAAGAAAACCCTGGCAACAGTTGTAGTGGATGAAACTGGGATGCAGGGTGCTAGTGAGTAATACTTGAAGACTGGTTTTCAGAAGGCAAGAGGAAAAGCTGACCAAAAGATCGAAATGCTTACTACATTCAGGAATATTTGTACAACTAAGGGTAAAGCCCACTCGGTTTTTAAATCCCCTAAGTGAACCAACATTCGGTGAGCAGAATTTAATAAGCTAAAAATTCTTTATGGAGTCAACTAAATTAAATTTGTTCTATTTATGCACTGCTTTTTGGGTGGTGGTCTTNTTTTCCTTGTATTTCCTTGCTGACAGCAAGAGCTGCACAGGCTTTTTTGGTCAGTAGCTTTTACTTAACAATCCCCTTTGGTCTTCAAAGGATAATGCCTTCTCTTGTATAAAAAGTACCAGCCCAAACTTTTGCCCTAAAAAGTAGCAATAAAAGTGCAATTCTACTTTTGCAATGGGAAATCACAAAAGATGTGCTTGGAGGGAGTACTCAGACATAATCTAGACAACAAGTGGTAACAACTTGTAACTTGTATTTGTAGCACAACTAAGTAACACTAATATTTTTTGTCTAAAGCAGATGTGTTACTTAAATTAACAATTATTAATCAAGGAAAATAAGTCCTAAATTATTAATAGTAGAGACAAGCTTATTTGATGGGATGCTTCCATGGACATCATTTGAATTTGAAGAGGGGGGAGATTGCATTTCAGCCAGAGCAGGACACATAATCAATGATGTGTCAGTTGTTTGCAGAATTAGAAGTTAGGGCTGGGGATTTAGTCCTTTCTCAGATGAATTGAGGGCTGCTGCTTAAGAACCCTGGTGAAGCTGTGGGTGTTTGTACCTCACACTTCAAGAGCACTCACTGGTGTCAGTGGCTGTGGGCAGGTGTCTTTGTTTCCAGTCTCACACAGGAGACAGGAATGAACCAGAAACATGTCTCTTCTTTCTGTGAGGAGAGGAATAAAGAGTTAAGGAGGCTTCTTTTCAGAGGACTGTGGGTTCTGTTCAAATGCTTGCAGATGGAAGGGGAAAGAAACTTTGTCTTTTGTTTTTGTGTGATATAGCTCAGGAAGAACTGCTGAAGGTGGAAATTAGTGTTGGGACATCTGGACAGATGTCCTGCTCTCCCCTCCTTCTTGCTCCTGCCTGGCTCTTCATTCTCTGATGAAAGGGAGTCTGCACTGGTGGTTGCTTTCGGTTAAGCACTTCTAGTTCTTTGTAGTGTTCTCCTTTTCCTGTAAGAGTGTGTCTGTCTTTAGGGGGGTAGGGGCAACATTTGCTCCCAGAGTCCAGTCCTCCTCTCTGATCAGAGTTGCTGCCAGAGGGGTGGGAAGAGGACCCAGGCAGCTGTGCTGGTGTTTGCACTTGGACCAGGCTTTTGTTGTCCTGGAGGTTAAGCGGTGTCTGAGGAGAAGATTTACAAGGAGAATTGTCACTCTTGTCACTGAACTGGTGGCCTTCTCACAGCCCGACTGAGCTTTTTCCTCTCTTCTGCCTTCTTGTTCCATCCTATGAGGTGCCTGTGGTAAGGTAAGGTCTTTATTCAAGACCTAGGTAAGGTCGTTCTTCATTCAAGACCTAGAGGAAAGGCAGGAGAGAGAGAGAGAGAGAAGCAGACCTCCATTTATCTGCTGCCCCAGACAGGAATAGCCCATACAAAATTGATAGCACTGTTGGTTTGCATTTTTTAATTTATTTTTTATTTATTTATTTTTTTTAGGGAGGGGAACTTGCTCATTTTGTTGCCTGACCTCCTCCTCTCTTCATCTACATTGCACAAGACAAGCAGGGCAATCCCAGCTCTTCAGTGTCCCATCACCTCTCTCAGTGTCAGGTTCATGTGCCATTTGCTTCCACTCCCTGGGGGCTAAGGTCAAGATGTTTTCATGTTGTGAATATGAAATATATAGTAATTCCCCATATATATTGCAGTCACGTGGCATCACAAAGTGATATTGTTTTTCTGTTTCTGCTGTTCTTTAACTGTTTTAAGGTTTTAAACCTTAAACCTGTAACATTTTAAGCTTTTGGTTTTGCTTGTTGTTTGTTTTGTTGTTGAGTTTTTTTGGTTTTCTCACTAAATGTCTTTAGTGAGAGAGCAGTTCAACATTGGAAGGGATGGCCCAGGGAGGTGGTGGAGTCCCCATCTCTGGAGGGGTTCCAGAGGCAGCAGATGTGGTGCTGCAGAGCATGGGCTGGTGACCATGGGAGTGGTGGGGAGAAGGTTGGACTTGATGATCCTGGTGGTCATTTCCAACCTTATGATTCCATGAAATTAATTTATAACATATCAAGCAGGCCCATGGTAACTTGTTCTCTTTACCCCTTTTAAATCACTGCAGTTGTCTGTGACTTAAACATGCTGGAAATAATTAGGAAAATTAACACAGCATTTTTATGTGGAAATGAGACTACTTAAAAATAGCATTGTGGGACTCCCAAGTTTAATGTCATGATATCTTAAACCAAACCCTCATGCAGAGTGCCTGGTTCCCAGCTGTCTACACCTGCAAGGCTCTGGGAATCAGAGTCAGAGGTTGAGCCTTGCACATCAGCAGGGACAAGATCCACAGGGTGGTTTCTATCCTGGTTGCCCCACGGTTCTCTCATCCTTTCTCAGGTTGTGTTAGTAATGCTTCTCAGTGTGCAATTGGAATTGAGATAGCCAGATGTATCACTTGCAATTCCATATGCTTCAGATTAATGAGTTCAAGGAATATTAAGCAGGTTAGAGGGGGAAAAAAAAATCCTATATACAGGCAGTGAGGTGTTTCCAGGTTAGTTGTAGAGTACATTGTAGTCTTCTGTCTCAGAGCAGCATCTAGCCATTAATGAAAAGCTACCTCTTACATACTGGTTTCTATATTACAAACACTTAATTTGAAAGTAAAAAACTTTTTTTTCAAATATTTTTTCCTTATTAGGCTATGAATTTGTCACTTCAGGCAAAAAAAGAACAGAAAAATTAGCTTTACCTTGGCCCATTTGTATGAAACCCTTTGTCTGTTATCCTGCTTCTCAAATATTTACTTAGCTTTTCTCCAGTCCTAAAGTTCAATACTTAGGTTACAGATATCAAACATCACTTCTATCTGCTTTGGTTTTATTTTGGGTTTGGGGTTGATTTTTTTGTTTGTTTGTTTTGTGGGTCGTGGTTTGTTGTGTTTTTTTTTTTAGTTGGTTGGTTTGGGTTTTTTGTTTGTTTCTTTTTTGCTGGTAGGGCAATGGGTTTCTTCGTTTTCTTTTGACAGAAGCTGATGTGCAATGCAGGAACATACTGTGATGCCACAGCTGCAGATGAATTGAGGATCATGCTGTTAAATCACACAGCATGGAGTTCTGGATATAGGATATAATGTTTTCAAAGAAATTAAAAAGAAATATTATACCTACCATTGCATCTCTATTAGTTTGGTAATGTGATAATAGACCTGTGTTCTTAACTGACATCCACTTCTTAACATGGTTTTGGGAGAGAGAATTATAGGAAACAAGCAGGGAACAAATCTTCAGTACAAAGTAAATTGAGCACAAAATACCTTGGTGATCTGCACAGTGAATAACAAATCACCTCAAAGCAATGCAAAGTCATAATCCCATTTCATTTGACAGATCCAGGGTATAGCCTTATCTGTGTTCACTTCTTGTGTATATGTTTTTAGGTGATTTGTTTTGCAGGTACAGTGGCATCTTCTTTGAGAGATTTTATCTTTTTAAAATTAATTTATTTCCTATTAGAATTTTGGCAGGTTGTATACAACTTTTATAGCAGGTTGCTATAAAGGTGTGAACAAGAGCAATGAGGGGGAGGAAGTGTCAGGAGATGAAAACCCTATGGAAATACTTTTGTGATCTGTGAGCAATATTCCCCATTATGGTGGAGAAGCATTAATCAAAATGGGATATTCCTAGCTTCCCAGCTTTAAGCCCATAGTAGGGTTCCATAGAGGAATTGTGCCCATCTGAAGATAGCCCAGGTTTCACCATTGCTCAGACTAGAACCCTTTTATAATGGCCAGTATCCAGAGCATCCATGAACAGGAGACCTCCTGAGGCTTGTAGTTTCTCCTCTGTATTTTCTAATTCTTCTCTTCTCCATTTTTAATAGAAGAATGACTTGGAGCATGTCTAATGCTTCTCAGATGTCCCTTGATTTTTGCCACCTATTGATGGAGAAGTGTGATTATAAAATCTTGGCCAGGGAGGTACACACACAAATTTCTTCTGCCACTATTGAGAAAACACAGTTTTTACTCTGTGCCAGAAACTGTGTATTTATCATCTATTTACTGTACAGGTGTAGTCTTGGGTTAAAGCCTGGTCACATAATACTCCAGTAATTCAGGGCTGTGTCTGTTCTCTTATATTTACTTCTGTCTTGTGTAAAAATATGAGGTTGTCATTCATGAAATAAGAAGCAATTAAAACACCTTTTATGCATCTCCTTCTTATACATCTTTGCTGAACAAAAATACAATACTGTGCATGAAATAACTACCCAGTAATGTCTTCAAGACAACAAAATGCTTTTGTTGGAGGGTCATTCTTTCTGCAGCACAGCATTATAATTCAAGGTATTCTTAAAAATCACCTGCCATACATTATTTGTTTTTTGTAACTCAAGCTGTATTTATATTTTTTTTTATGCATTAAGAATTTTAGAGGTAGTCTCTTCGTGTATCATAGTTACCAGAAGCTTAAAAGTAGAGTTGGAGCTTTTATGAGTACAGCAAGTGTTCAGAGATGTCAGTTTTTGCTCTAAAGGGTCCAGAAACTTTGACAACCCTGTTTGCAGCAGCTGGGTTAATGTTTAAAAGTTGCCTATCACATGGTTTGGCACTTGAATACAAATGTGGTTAACTGAATAGTAAAATAACTCTCTACTGCAAAGTGGAAGCTATTAATTAGACTAAGTGAAGCTTGGTAAGGTGTTGGAAAAATACCAGCTAGTAGTCATTTTATTACTTAGATTATAGTGGACTAACTAGGGAGGAGACAAAACCTGAAGGAGATTCCATCCTCCTCATGGTCGTGATGTCTGGTGCACACAGTGTGGGACCTTGTGGTACTAGAAAGAGGAGGAAAGTGATGCATGTGTCTTGTATCATCATTCAGGATGGAATTTGAACTCCATCAAGGAAACTGACATGGTGAATTTTAGCATCACAGATTCTAGAGGGGCCATTGTTTTTAAAGGCCCTGGCAATTGTTAGTGCCTCTGTTTAAATGCTTATATAACAAATGAATTAAGCTGCACGTTCTCCCCAAATGGAGGGGTGCAATTCAGAGAAACAAGAGACAATCTGAGAAAAGATCTTGGCATAACATCCTTAGCAGCCCAAGTTGGCATCTGATTATCATATTACATGGGTGCAGCATTTTTTTTGTGTGTGCAGAGCAGCAGCACTGAAATGTTCTGGAAGCTCAGTCTGAGAGTGGAGTCACATACATTAGTGGAGATTAAAATCTGCCAGATTTAAAATGCAATCTTTTCCTGGAGGTGGAAAGAAATAATTAATTATTATTATTATTGAAAACTTCAAAAAAACATTATTTCTGCCCTGTTTGGTTGTCAAGAAGTTAGGAGGTTGCTCCTGCCTTGAGGCAGAGAGTTGGGAAGCTGAAGTAATTGAGAAGATGTAGTTGCTTGTATCTTCATAAAACCTTGGCATCCCCTTGGGCTATACTGAATTCAAAATGCTACTTCAGCTCCATATGCTTTTGAGATCCAAGCAGTATTAATGTGATGGGCAGCCTGGAAGTCTGGGGGATGGCTGGAGGGAAGGATGTAGAATTTGAGAAGGTTGTGAGTTAGGGATGTGAAGTTGGGCACAGCAGTGAGGCCTTGGCTGTGGAAGAGGCTGTGTTTCAGTTTTCACTTCAGGTTTCACTGAAGTTACCTTGAGCAGAGCTGCAAATAAACTTTGATTGGAACTCGTTCATCTTGGGCACTGTCTTTTGAATTTAAATACAATTTTCTAAGATACAAACTCTGTCACCATTATTATCTATATCTTCATTAAAATTTGCTTTAAGGGTACAAAAAGCATTACGGCTTTATTCACAAGGTAAATATTTGCTTCCATTGCTAACTATTGGAACTAGGTGATTTCAAATTTGTCATCTAATCACATGCTTGAACCCATAAATAAAATAATTACTAGTAAAAATGCCAAGTCTAAATTGGTGATTAAGAGAATTGTCCCATATGCTAAGGGTAAGGCAATGACAGTTATGTCTTCCCCCTACTTAAAACTGTTCAGTAAACAACAAGAAGAAAAAAAGCCGTGTACTCTATTTCTAACAAAAAGTAAGCATGAAAAGGAAACTTAAGACACTGAAAACATGAGACTGTGCAAACTGAAGTGGAACATTATAGACAAAAGGAGCCTTCAAAATGATTGGATACCAGCTGCTCTGTAACCAGAGGAATAGCTCAGAAACTGAGGACACAGTGTTTGCTTTCCCTGAACCTTTCTGCATCATGGAAAACCATCCATTTCAAAGCAAAGGGCCATTCAGTCTCATTGTGAGAATTAGTGTCAGATCCAAAGAGAGCTCTTAGAAAATCAAAACGAAAGGCTAGATCAGTGCAGTAGCAACTTCAGTTCTTTGGTCTTCAAACATTGTCAGTTTTTGCATGGGAAGAGGAGTTATTTGAGCATAACAATATGCAGAGGGCAAGTGCTGTTGGCTTCAGTGAAGGAAGGAGCCGTTCTGCTGCACAACAACGGGGTGTAAATACAGTGACAGGGGGTGACTGCAAGATTTCTGAAAGACTCACATGGGTAAGAAATGGAGAAATCTGGAACTGCCAGAAAGAATTATCTGGGGACAAAGATAGCTCAGTCTCTGAAGCATAACTGGGAATCCCTGAGAGAAGGAGAGGACATGGAGGTAATAAGAAAGAAGCTTTTCCAATCGACTGTGTGGAGTTTAATGCAATCCTGGATGCAAACCCATCAATGTGCCCTTGTGGCCAAGAAGGCAAATGGTATCTGGGGGTGCATCAAGAAGAGTGTGGCAAACGGGTCAAGGGGGATTCTTCTCTCCCTCTACTCTGGTGAGGCCACATCTGGAGTACTGTGTCCAGTTCTGGGCTCCCTGGTTCAAGAAGGATGGGGAAACTGATGGAGAGGGTACAGCAAAGAACTATGAAGATGAGTAGGGTGCTAGAACATCTCTCTTATGAGGAAAGGCTGAGGAAATTGGGTCTTTTTAGTCTGGAGAAGACTGAGTGGGGATGTTATCAATGCTTATAAGTACTTAAGCGGTGGGTGTCAGGGGGATGGGGCCAATCTTTTTTTCGGTGGTGCCCAGTAACAGGACAAGGGGTAATGGACACAAACTTGAACATAGGAAGTTCCATCTATACATGAAGATGAACTTCTTTACTTTGAGGGTGATGGAGGAGCACTGGAAGAGGCTGCCCAGAGAGGTGGTGGTGTCTCTGTCTCTGGAGACATTCAGAACCTTCCTGGACACGTTCCTGTGTGACCTGCTGTAGGTGACCCTGCCTCGGTAGTGGGGTTGGACTAGGGGATCACCAGACATCCCAAAGATAGAGGTGTTGAAAGGAAAGGCTGGTTGGAGAAGAGCCCATCCTGTGAGTATGCAAGGGAAAGGTTGTTTACAGGTTCTTTTTACTTCTTTCTGGCTGAGAATGTTTGGAGATTGGAGGTTTGATTCCTAGATCAGTAACAGAACAAAATTAAGAGCTCAGAAAAAGAACAAGAGAAACAGAAAGTTGCAGTGGTCTTGACTGTGTTTTTCCTGTTTCAACTACAGGAAGTTGCCAAACTACACAGAACTTCTGTGGTGGTGATATTTGTATCAGGTCCTGAGTATTTTAAACCTAAATTGAAGCCTTGTAAATTTTTTTGTTTGGTTGGTTGGTTGGGTTTTTTTTGTTCTGTTGGGTTTTTTATTTGTGTGGGTTTTGTTGTGTTTGGTTTTGGCTTTGTGGGTTTTTTTTGTTGTTGTTGGGGTTTTTTTCTACTCTCAGATTGCTTGTTTAAAGAGAAAAATTCCTTGAGCATGTGTACTTTGAAAAGAGGACATGATAGTGCCTCCATAAAATCTTAACTACCTTGGAGGTAGGTGCTAATGCCAATTACAATTTGGGGTTCCCCCCCCTTTCAGTAAATATTTTCAGATTCCCTCAACCATATATATTTCTCTAAAATCTTAGCTTTCCAATTTTGCTAAGTGCTGCTAAAAGTGATGGCTAAGCAAATTGATGAGAATTCTCTCCCTATATAATTATCACCCATCATGAACAGTGTTCAGCAACTGCTTGTGCTCGTTACTTTGGATCGCTGATTTGCTCAGTCTTTTTTGTTAACCTTCTATTGCAAAAAATCTCGTGTGCTCTAAAACACTGAGTGATTAAGTGTTAGTATCTCTCCGGACTGATAGTTCTGTTTCCTACTTGACAGTGAATGCACTGTGCTATTTTGTGGTGTATCAGGTAGGGCAAGTATCTGTCCTGTAAAACCACCAGCAGAATGCTCTGTGTAATTTATGATCCCACAGAGGGATGGTAGGACACACTTTGCACTGAAAGGACATCTTACTGGGATCCAATTCTCAACTTCCACATGAGAGTAAGAATCAACTTCAGGTGCAAATCAGCAAAGAAAAAAGTGGGAAGAAAAAAGAGTGAAATTGGGGGGAAAGGCTTAAGGAGAGGTCAAGACAGGATCTGAATGTCTAATATTGAAAAACAAGAGGAAAAAATTACAAGCTAATATCCACAAAAATATCAGAAAGAAGGTGTAGCAAAAGAAGTCTCAGAAATGAGTTTATTCCTTCTGAAGGTCTGCCATCTGGGCAAAATGCCCTCTGGCTTTAGGAGTTCTTAGGGGAATTTGGTCTCCCTAAGATAGTTAGGTATGGTGAAGTAGCATCCCTGCCCAGAAGCATGTTCTTGCTTCTGGGGTTTTGTTAGTTGTTTTTAGAGATGTCACAGGTTTCAAAAGATGATATAAAATTTTCAAGTGAATTTCAAAGTTGTGTATCTCATTCTGAGCCTGTGAGCTTAACTGATGCATCTAAATTTTCAGCATTAATATAAAAGTTGCTGTATCTTTGTTAATACAAAAGCCATAGGAAATGATTAAAGGCTGGCTTTCCTAGAAGGTCTTTCTGGAATCAAGAGAACCATAATCAGGCCTGTGGAAAGTTTCCATTACAGGTAACGGGGATTTTTCTCTCCTTGGCAGAGGCTTTAAGAACGTGGTGAATGCCTCTGTGGTACCTGAGACACTGTTTTCTGGGGGTGTGATTTTGGTTCCACAGTAGCGATGGGCTGAGATGATATTGGATTTTTAATGCATCAGTGACAAAGCAAATGAAACTAAGACCTTAAATCTTCAGGTGGCAAACTGAAATGTCTGCAGTGACACAATAGTTCTTGCTTTGCACAGTGGGAAACGCTCAGTTTGGACATTCTCAGTGAAACTCCTTTTCTCCACCCCAAATTAAAATCCTTTTTTTCAAGCACAGTCCTTTCACTGAAGTTTAAAACTTGATGAATCTGTAGAGTTTTATGGGCCTCCAGCTGAGTGTGTTATTTGCTTTACTCAGGATCTGCTACCTGCAGCAGAGGATGTGCTGTGGCCGTGTCAGCAGCGTGTCACAGGCTGGGGACTGCACAAGCCCTCTCATAGTGGTAGAGTGGGGAGCTTGGTGGGGGCAGCTGCCAGTCACCTTGTGCCTCTGCGAGGCCACTGTGCCAAGTGGTCCCAGGAAATTGCTGCAAAGGAGCAGAGCAGAACTTGAGAGACTCACTTGTCTGACATCAACCACTGAATTGCCATCTAAGCTTTTATAAAGTTTGGGCAAGGGTTGCTATTAATAACAATGACTTTCTAGAGGTCACTTGGGCAAAACAATAGACAGGAGAAGTAGGGTTTTGAGGCTTTTTGTTTCTTTGATTTTAATAACCAGGGACTTCTGAAGATTAGAAGCGGGTCTAATTTTGTGGACACCTTCAACTCCCAAGCTTTTTGTGAAATCAACAAAACCTTAACCCTTATCTGTGCCAGGTGAAGCTGTCTTGGATTGGAGAGGAGAGTCAACAGTTAGATTGTCTTCAATTACCACACACATTAAAAGGTTGCATGACCATCTGCAAATGTAGCCAGTACATTAATGCTTTCTGGTCCCCTCCTAGTGTTCCTTCTGGATATCCCAGTGCCCACTGAAGAGTCCCTGTTGCTGGGTGAGGCACATGGACTGCTGAATTTAGAATTTAATGGACATCATCACTATGGGTTTGCTGTTTTAATAGCTACATAGAAGGGAGATCTCAGTAGATGGAAAGTTTGCCATAGTCTGAAGAGCCACACTTCAGTCAGTCTGTCTGGCTGCCAAAAGGAATTGTTTAAGCATGAGTGACAGCAGGAGATGACTTTGCTTCAGTTTTACATGAAATTATCCATGTAAAAATGTCTGTCAAAGCTTAACCCCTCCACAGTCCATGAAGGTGGCTGTAGCCAAGTTAAATGTAAAAATCATTCTAAAATGTTAGTAGTTTGTTGGTTGGTTTGGGTCTTTTTGGCTTTCTTTTAAGGGGTCTGAGTAACACTGGCCAAACAACCTTATTTGTGACTGTTTTAAGTCATAGATTAGTCTCATTCGTCTATTCTGACAATGGCATTTCTGTGTTCATTGTGATCAAATTCAAAAGGAAGCAGTCTGCTAGGAAGAGAACTTCAGAAATGAATCAGAGTGACTCAAAAAGCATGTAGGTGTTAGGGTGCAGCTAGTTTCAGGTCACTTGGATAAAAAGACAAATGAGAAAGCGTAAAGAAAAGTTCACAAATAATTCAAAACCAAACATGATTTCTACTGAATTATATTGCACCAGAGAGACAGGGAAATACAGTGGAGTATTTTGCAAAGAAATCTACATTACAACCAGGTTGGTTTTTTTTCACCTGTGAGTGTCAGTATACAATTACATTTTTACTTGAAAATATTTCCAGTATTTTCTCTAACTTGCTTTCTTTTTGTTCTTTTGTTTGTTCGTTTTGCTCTTTCTCACAAAGCACCAAATTTTGGGTTTGAACTGTGTGTATGTTCTGTTAAAATGTCACGTTTTCCTTGAATCTTTCTGACACTGGATTTAGCATGATTTGTGCACAGGATGTCTCAGCTGGCTAATACTGTTACTGCATTTTCACTGCTGCAATTTATTAAAAGATCTGTTTGTGTCCTCATTTCTTAAGGAAATATGTACCAGCAATTAAAATAAAGCAATACTTGTCAGTTTTTGCTATCTATTTAATGTAACCAGACAATCATAGACCAGTTTACGTTGCAAGGGACCTCTGAAATCATCTGATCCAACAGCTTTGTTGAGGGAAGGTGCATCTTTCACCAGCTCATATTCCTCAAAGGCCCCTCCAGCCTGACCTTGCACACTCTCAGTGATGAATAGATAAGTGGGTGATCTATGTTTGTAAGACAGTTACTAGATGATACTTTCATTGGAAAATTATATCCTTCAGATCTATAATAAAAAAATAAGGCAAAAATATGATAGACATTTTTCAGTTGTTGTAGCTTTGACAAGTACTAGGTCAGACAGTTTATTTAAAACCCACTGTATTTCATTTGCTGATACTTGGAGATCAAATGCTTAAATTTTCTTTCATGGACCTATAATATATGAAATGTTTATTTTCTGATAAAGTAACTCTGTATGCTAATGAGAAATGACTGGGAAATCTATTGTGAAAACCTGTCTATTGAATATGTGCTACATATGTGCCTATAATTTAGCATATGAGTTTAACCCAGCTAAGGATGATCCTGGACCCAGGCCTGCTCCTGCTGGCAAAAGTATTCCTGTTGTCCTGAGGCAAGGGGAACTGGGAGCCATCAGGAGTTCACCTGCCACTTCAAACAGCCTGAATTTTCTTCAGCAGAGCCAGCATGTAATTTCTGTTTGTTTCCAGGCCAAGGATCGTGTGGATATTGGTCCCGTGACAATCCATTTGCTATTCACTGGACTTTGGTTCAAAAATATTGCATGTGTAATAATAACAACTGTAAAGGAGACTGGTTCTGTAACACTTGATGCTGTAACAGAGAGAATGCAAGTGTTGCAAGCCAGATTAAGTAAGAAGTTCTTGAGTCACAAAAGCATTAACTCAGTTTGAAACGATTTTTTAAGCCACTGTTAATGCGTTAATCTTGTACTGTGGTGTGAGCACAGCCATTGCTGCTGTGTGTTAAGGCATCTATGTGATCACCTTGTGCAGATTTTTTTTTGGACTAAGTTATTAGTAGCAGCCCCCTAAGTCTTTCCTAAGATGAAATATGCAGACGATGGGTTAATGAAGAGTCCACAGTGACTCTCAGTAGCAAGGGTCTGGTTTTACCCGCTTTGCGGCTACCAGGACTACAAATTTGGGGTGCCTATGGCTGTTTCTTCTGCTATGGAGCCATCTCTCTCAATTGGGACCCTTGAGCCTGGTTTGACCCTCTTCCTGCTGGTAGATCTGATTGACTTCCAGCCTTGTAAGGTCTGCAAAAGCCCCACTTGGTGGTGCTTGTGAATCTTAGCTTGACTCTTCCCATGCTGCTGCTGCACTTTTTTTTCATGTCAGGTCAGTACAGTGCAAAGCATCACTACAGTCTGTTAATGGTAAAGGTCTGCTAGTCCAGAAGTGGCATGTCATTTAGAAATTGGTTTGACAGTTATTTGCTTCAGTGGTTTTGAAAATGACAATGTTGTTTGTTTGTTTTGTTTTTCTCACTCTTTTTTTGCACCCCCGTTTTACACGTGTGTGTGACTTTTAATTTTTGTCGTCGTCCTTGCCTTGGTTTGGTTGGTTTGTTTTTTTCCTCTGCCTAGACCTGGTGAACCATTTCTGTGAACAGGTCCTCAATTTTTTACTTTGTCCCTACTTTCCTGTCGTAGCCCCATCTTCCCCTGGTGTCGACTCCGTACCCTTACAGCGCACAGGCAGCCAGCACGGCACCCAGAACGCCGCCGCCACCTTCCAGAGGGCCAGCTATGCGCCCGGCCCCGCCTCCACTTACGCAGACCCCTACCGACAGCTGCAGTATTGTCCTTCTGTCGAGTCACCATACAGCAAATCTGGGCCAGCCATCCCACCCGAAGGGACCTTGGCTAGGTCACCTTCCATTGATAGCATTCAGAAAGATCCCAGGTGGGTGAAACCTTCTTCATTCTCTTATTTCTCACACAGCCGGAGGGTTGGCAGTTGTGTTTTGCTTTGTGTGTTTCTGCTGTCGACTGAAAGAAGCGACTGAAATGTACGTGGGAGATGCTGCCTAACAGCTTTGTCCCAGTGCTTTGCTTTGGAGGGCTCTCGTGAGCTGTGAAATGAGAGAGGGGGTCTCCAGTTTGTGCCCTTAGCACCGCCCCTCAAAAGCCAATTTGCTCTGAAAACAGGAGTGGTAAAACTGGTTTGACTCTGTAACCCTCGTGGATTGAGTTTTCAAGTCGGTCCTTGAGCATAAGTTGGTACAGTTCTTGGTTTGGTCTGTTTTGTTCTCACAAAAGATGAGAAAAGCAAAACATAACCAGGCTTCGGCTTCACCCTGTCTGGTGTACACACTCGCAGCGCCAGTATATGGTGACATCAAGTAGGTGTTACAGCTTTGCAGAAAGAACTTGTTCCTGAGCATGCTTTTAAGTATCTAGCACGAGTTTTTAGAGTTGCAGTGAGGCATGACCATCCTTGTGTACCTAGGGAAGATGGAAAGAGAAAAGTTTCTAGCCATGCATACCTCAAGGAGACAGATGGGTTAGAGAATGTTTTCTGGCAAATGATTTGGCCTCTATGTTAACACCAGTGGAAATGGTAATTATAATACTTAATGCACTTAGTGATTTTGTTCAGATTTCTGATGGAAAAGAAAGGCAACTCTCTTTGGTAAATTAAGGAAAAACTTGTTGGAAGTGTTAATTTATACAAGGTTGGTTGGTTGGTTTTTTTTCTATGGCAGATGGTGTGATGATTGTATTTATTTATTTATTTCTGATACATGTCATTTAATGATAGGAGAGCCCAAAAGTTTATCCCCAACAAAAATGCTGGAAGTGCTTAAGCATTGATTTGAAAAGATTTATTTTTTTTTTCCCTGCATTAAAAATCAAATATTCATAACCTGATATCTCTACTTCTTTAGCATTACAGCAGTTCTCTCTCTTCCTCCAACCAGGAACACAACAGCAGCTAAAATTTATGGCACATATGAAATACAGCTGCTTGCAGCTACTTCTGACAATGTAGAGTTGTACTGCTTGAGAAAAAATCTATTAGCTTTTTTTTTCCCCCCTTAGCTTTTCCTCCAGAAATTAAAAACAAAACAAAACAAAAAATCAAACCCAGAAACTGAAATTCTTCCCCTTCGTTCCCTTGCTTCAGAGTAACTGTTGGTAACCAGAGGTCTTTTACTAGAAACTTGTTATTTTGACATATTTGTACTGCAGCATATAAATGCCCATGGAGGAAAAAGAGCTTTGCTTTATAATCTGTCTTGTGCTCAGACTTAAAGAAAATTACATTAGGAGTGCACCAAACCAGAGGAGAAATTACTGTAATCTGTATGAAATGTGTTTAGGAGAAACATTATGATATTGTAGGCACAATTCCCTAAAGACAAGAAAGACATATTTACAGTATCTCTTCAGGTCCTAGACATAATCTCTTTTTAAGAAGTTATCTCTGTTTAATTGCTCTGCTATCACTTTGGAACTGTTAGTCAGTGTATAGAATATGTGCTTGTAAAAGATTTCCTCTTGCACATTTTTCATTCCTACTTGGTTCTTTCTCTTCTTGTGATATCATTTGTGAGTATGGGTTTCTGTAGGTGATGTAGGAGCAAGCAGGCATCCAGGTATACAGCTTTAGAGATAACAATTCAATGTTGTTACTAATTACTATTAGATGGATTAGAATTTTGCACAAAATAACTTCTGCAAAAGAGATTTCATAGAATTGTAGAACTGTTGGGGTTGGAAGGGACCTTAAAGCTGCTCCAGTTCCACCCCCCTGCCATGGCAAGGACACCTCCCACTAGAGCAAGTTGCTCAGAGCCCCATCACAGAATCACAGATATTAGGGGCTGGAAGGGACCTAGAAGATCATCTAGTCCAACCCCCCTGCCTGAGCAGGATCACCTAGACTAAGTCACCCAGGAACAGATCCAGGCGGGTCTTAAGTGTCTCCAGAGAAGGAGACTCCACAACCCCCCTGTCACCCTCACTGAGAAAAAGTTCTTTCTTCTGTTGACCCTAAACCTCTTGTGCTCCAACTTGCACCCATTGCCTCTCGTCCTGTCATTGGATGACATTGAGAAAAGTCTCATCCAGCCTGGCCTGAGAAACTGCCAAGGATGGGGCTGCCCCCATCTCTCTGGGCACCCTGGGCCAGGGTCTCCCCACCCTCCTGGGGAAGAAATTCTTCCTCATGGTTGATCTGAATCCACCCAGCTCTAGTCTGGATTCATCCCCTCCAGTCCTGGCACTGTCCCACAGCCTCAAAAGTCCCTCACCATCTTTCCTGGAGCCCCTGTAGATCCTGGGAGCCACAAGCAGGTCTCCCTGGAGCCTTCTCTTCTCCAGGCTGAACACCCCTAGCTCTCTCAGCCTGTCCTCACAGGAGATGCTCCAACCTCTGAGCATCCTCATGTGGTCCTTCTCTGGACACCTTCCAGCCCTTCCAGATCTCTCCTGTTCTGGGGGCTCCAGCACTGGAGGCAGCTCCAGGGGTGTCTCCCCAGTGTGGAGCAGAGGGTGAGAATCCCCTCCCTGCACCTGCTGGCCACGCTGCTCTGGCTGCAGCCCAGGGCACCATTGGCTCTCTGGGTGCTAGAGCTCCCCGAGGGCTCCTGTAGAGCTGCTCACCCCTCCCCCCCCAGCACCCCGAAGTCCTTCTTTCCAGGGCTGCTCTCAGCCAGTCCCTGCCCAGCCTGGATCGCTGCTGGGATTGCCCAGACCCAGTTGGGGACCTTGCCCTTAGCCTTGTTGAGCTCCATGAGGTTGTGCTGGGCCCAGCTCTGCAGCCTGTAGATCCCCTCTGGCTGGATCCCTTCCCTCCAGCCTGGCAGCCCCACACAGCTCGGGGTCATCAGCAAACTTTGAGTTTTCTTCCAGCCCTGGGTTGGCTGGTTAGTTGGTGATTGTCATGACTGACAGAAATCCCAGAGAGGAAGGGCAGGCATCTTTTCTAGACACTGATCCAACCTGGCCAACCAGAGGGATCAACAAATGCTCGCTGAGTGGGCAGAGCAAAATCTGCAAGACAAATAGATTCCCAAAAAGAACGTGTTCATCCTAATAAGCAATTGGAGCTTCTAAATCAGAACATTATTTTCTGGGATCTTCAGTTCAGGTGAAACTGCCATCTGAAGCTCCAGAAAAACTTTGGTTGGCAGACACTTAGGTAGTTGACAGTTTTTTTCTGTTGTTTTCAGGGTGTAGTTTGGAATGCTAATACTCCAGGTTTACATGTCTTCTGAGCTGGCATTTGGCTCAGTTTTAGCTCAACATCTGTTCTGCATCATCCAACTGTCATAAAATGGAGTTTAATGTTCATTAACCTAAAGTTCAGGACAAAACCTTTTAAAAAAAAATTTAAAGAAATTTATTATCAAGTCTGTGGTAGAGAAAACTCTTCCCTTTCTGCAGGTAGACTGTTAGCTGATACGAGCTCATGTAACAGGTAGTCAAAACGATGTACATCTACAGTGGCACAGAGTCTGAGACTTTGTTACTTAAAAAGGAAATAAATCCCTTAGCACTTGTTAGAAATAAAACATAGGTTCTGCATATGGAAAATGAAAAAGTAGAATATAACTTTACAGATTGATTCTTCAGGGCATTCTTTTTACTTCACATCAAAAAAGGAAGAGAAAGATGCAGTAGGGCTGTGACACAAACTGCTTCGTGCCATCATCCCTTAGGAAGTGGCATAGGGAGCCAGCAAAGAATACAGTATTTATTTTCTAATTATTGTTTTGCTTTTGGTTCCTACTGAACTGTGAATGAGAAATGCCAGGAGTATTTTAGAGTATCAGAAAGATATGTTCATGTGCTATTTTCCAGCCTACTTCCATTTAAGAAAAAATAATCTGTTGCTTGGCACCAACACATTTTTCTTAGGTATGTCTGTTCCTAGACTTTAGGGGAACAAGGAAGCCCTAGAAATAGAAATGCCAGTATCCACTTGCCAGGCTGTGTGCCTCCCAATTTTGACTCCAGAATATGAGCCTGACAAAACTGGGTAAACTACTTAATTTTTGAGGTTTTAACCTACTAAGAAACCATGTACATGTACTGCTGCTGAGGAATCACACTTACTGTATGACAGATGAAAACCAAGCAATTTTCACAGCCTTCAGTTAAATATATAACAACGAAGTTCTGCAGTAACAGTGGTTTTACTTGTTCACCTTGTTACTCAGGGTGCCTGGTTTGTTGGGTGGAGTTAATAGATTTCTTTCATTGTTTTGTGACTTCTTCTCTTACCTGTTTTTATTTACATGCTGGTATACCCACATTGTCTTCTTCTGCAAAGCATCTGGCAAGAAACTGAGTTAACAGCAAGGATTTATGTAGAATACACTCCATTAAAGCAAATAAAATGGATTTCAGAGTTTAAATGTCAATTTTCATATTACATTTCATATTGCATTGATCTACACTTAATATTTATGGCATTCCCCTTTCCCCAGATACGTGTTTCAGAAAAAAAATATATATTTAAAACTATTTATTCAGAAGAAATGGGGTAGTTTGGTGACTGAAGCTGTAAAGGGTTCATTCCTCATTACAGAGCAGACTGCAACAATGACTGGACTCTTGCTTAAAAACCAAACAAACATACAAAACAACAACAAAAATCAAACACCAAACAAACAAAACAAAACCAAACCCAAAAGTTCCCAAAACTACCATCACCAAAAAACAAAACAGAGAACCCCAGCACAAAGTGATAGCAGGAGAATCATGTTGCAACCTGACATGAAAATCAAATTTTGGAAACCAGCTCCCTCGTAGTGGTTCTCGCCTTCAGAGCAATCTTGGTGTGGGTCAGCACAGGTACAGAGCTTTGCAGGTATTGCATGAGTTAACTGCAGTAAATACCCTGAGACATTTCTGCTCTGTTCTGCATTTCCAGACTTAACTTTCCTTTTCATTACCTCTGCTGCCCTTAATTTCCTCCTAAGCAGAAGATGATGGTGCTGCCTGTCTTCTGAACTTTTAAATTGGCTTTCCTTCCATTTATGAAAGTACATTAGATAAGAGCATTTTGTGTGAACTGTATGCTTCAAAACTAATCTTTCTTTTTCTCCTCTTCCCCATGTTAAAAAAAAAAAAAAAAAAAGCTGCATTTGTGAAATCCAAGCTAGAAAGCTTTCTTTTTTCTGTAGGAGAAGTGGTAGAAGTAAAATCAACTCCGCTTAAAATTCCTGTGCTGCAGTGCCCATGATATTAGCACACACAGTCTGGGACATGGCCTGTTAAATGCTTCTGCTGGAGTCTATGCCATGTATTTAATCTCACTTTGTTCCAAGGATGATCTCGGTGTTAATAGAGCTAGTCTGCTGTAAATCTGAATAGCAGCCAAGCACTCACTGTAACGAGGCAAGAAATTCAGTGTAAAACTGCACATGTGGGAGGTTGGACATCTTGATGGGAATCGTGTCTGGTAGCTTCTTGTAGAAGGCTCATCACCTTCAGAAAGAGACTTCTGCTGGAGTAGGTCTTGCCATGACTACAGTACAGCTGGTGGCAACAACATGCAGCAGAGGTCAGCCCCAAGATGTGGGCTTGGGTTTTCAGAACCCAGATGGCTGGTGGTGGTGGTGGGTCTCTGGCATACCTCAAGAGATAGAAGACTTAAGTTCATATTCCTGGTCTGAATGAGACAGACACGGGCTTGTAAATATACCTCCTTCCTTTTATATAACACAATGTGTGAGGTACAGCTCTCCACTCAAGGGTTTTCAAAGATCCCTCTTACCCTTATCTGAAATGAAGGGTAAAATGAAAGGGAAGGTGACTCTCCAAAGGTGATGCTGGTGGACAAGCCATAGGAAACATAATTCTAGTGGATCTGAACACAAGTGTTTGGCAATGTAGGCTTACCTCCAGAAGTAAATGGATCAACTTCCTAGGTTCTACTAACACCCTGCTAAGGTATTTTTGCATCAGGTTGACAATGGCTAGGCATCTTGTATTGGTAGAACCAAGTGGATGGTTCTACCATCTGCTCATTTTGTAGCTCTGTTTTTAAGTATCTCTTTCCTTGAGCAAGGAAATACCCGATTTATTTTCCCTGTATGAAAATTGTACAGTCTTTACAGGCTTTAATGTATACTTCTCTGAGTATGAGAAACTAACCCTAAAAGAAAAGAATTTAAGAGTCTAAACAGCACAAAAATACAGCCAATTCAAGAATAGCATGTCTGGAGCAAACTGTGACTCCTTTTTGACATTGAAGGCATGAATTTTTACTTAGTGCAAAAATAGTTTTGAGAAAACATAGCAGCTATGATAAAATAAACAGCAATCTGTTTTCCCTTCCTGCTGTAGGTAACTAAAGATGGAGCCTGTTTCTTAAAATAGGTGGAGTGGGTATCCATAGAACATTTTACAATCTGTTAATTTGGGATTTGGGAGACTGGCTTAATTGGAAGGTTTGGCTGGAACAGACTTTTGGAGAGGATGTTTAGTTCCAGCTTAAGCATGGCAAAATGAACAAGGAGCTAACTGGTCCATGCAGGTGTTAGCTTGTGATGAAGTAAAGAAGTGGTACCCAGAACTTTTAGTGTGTTTGAGCACATTGCCATACACGCTCAAAACACTTTATCTTTCCACTCTTTACACAGAGGTGGTTCCTAACTGGTTGGGGTGTCACTAGAGGTGCAGTAATTGCCAGTCAGTGTGTACAAAGCATCCACCTCTTCTGGTAATCTTTTATTTTCTGACTAGGTTTTGCCCTGTGTTGCTTTGCAATCTCTGTGGGAGAAATGCCTGATGGGGGTGGGGGGGTGGGGAAAGCACAACAAAGCTAAACCCAATCTGACCTGTACTTTGCAGGAGTAAAGCATCTGTGCTTTTAGCTCATGAAGCCCTGGTACCTAATTTCTCTCCTCTGTGCCTGGTACCATTTTCTTGACAGTGCAGGGGACCTTTTTGTTGCCATCCTATCTTTAAAGAACTCTGATCCTGTAATTAACAAATCTGCCCTCCTGTAATCACAGAACACCATGATTTTGGGTACATCACGGCAACATGGGCAGCAATAGTCCATGTAGCCTCAATAATTAATCTATCCAGAAGTGGTTACAGTTCCTAAACCAGCAGCAGAGTAGACCAGGGTGGTGCTGTAGCCAATCAATTTGGTAGTTAATTTATGCAATACACAGGGTGTGATTTTGAGAGAAATTGTCTATTGTTTTGATCTGAAAGTTCAGCTTTTATAATCCTTTCCCTCCACCCACCAGAGGGTAATTCCTTCCCTTTATGCTGCAGGTAGAGAAGCGAAAGGCCACGTACATACTTGCCAGGAATACAGGAAGGATTACTTGCCAGTAATTCAGGAGGATGCTGGCAGGAGCTCCAAGTAGTGTTAATAAATGCATATTGAATAATTGGGGCTGGGGGGGGAGACAAGACAAGACCAATGTTGCCATTTTAGGCAATTATATTATTCACTATCACCCCACCCCAATAATGCTGGTCTGCCACTTAGAAGAAAAGCATCAAAGGCCTTTTCCACTGCTTATTTCTTAACCTGTTGCAGATCTCAGTAGCTTTATTCATTCAGGAAGTAGCAGGTGGACAGTGTCCACACTGTCTATAGCTCAGTTCTGGTTCTTGAAGGGCATGGCTGAGCTTGTAATACAGGTCTTGGTGCAGTTTCTGCCTTTGTTTGCCACACATTTTGCTCAGTATCCTGTGGCTCATTTGCAAACTTTGACAGATGCAGAAGCTGCGTGGTGCCTTTCTGTGATGACAGGCTGGAAGAGCCAGAAAACGTTTGAAGTGTATTTTCTAAGCAGGCATTGAAAACATGGGGAAGAAGCATCCTTTACTCAGGCTTTACTGGGCTCATGTAAGCTGTTACGAGCTCCTGGCAAGATAAACCATGTGAGAAACTTCTCAGTACTAGCTCTTGGACATCTCATCAGCAAAATGGATCATAATGATCCTAATGTTTACAGGGATGTTGAGAGTAAGTTGAATTTGTAAGGTGCTTTGAAGTTCAAGGGATAATCTTGCTCTTACTTCCATGGGAAATGTGATGGGAGGGAGGGAAGGGAAGTGTGTTAGGTGGAGAAAATGAATGAGGAAGCTGTTGAAGAAGCTTGCTAAAATCAGAACACGTAGTCTTAACATTTTCTCATTAGAAAAAGCAACCTCAACACTGAGACATAAATCAATATGCAGAGCCTGTTAGTTTCTTAAGCTGGACTTCGGTGTGATGTTGCCCAGCTATTTCATACAGAATTTCATAAGCCAGCTCATTTTGTAGCTGTGGCATAAAATGCATTCTTGAGAGTGCAGGAGGTTTGTGGAAGACACTATTAAGAGTTTGCTGGAGTAATGTTTCTAGCATGGAGTTGACCCAAAAATCATGAATGGAAATAATGATCAAGGACTTGTATTAGTTTGTAGCAGAACTTTTTAGCTTGTTTAGATTAAGAGCCTTACTGTAAGGACCCTAGCTCTATGCAGATTAAATATCTCAGATGGGAACAGCCCAATCTCTGCCAGCTCAGCAAAGATCAGAGCCTGAAGTGAAGTTCAACCCCTAGCCTTTCTTCCTCCAGTATATCACCATTCCTCTGGCAATCTCTGCCACCTTCAAATACATATTTCTCATCCTGCTCCTCTGCCCCACTTCAGGAGCTCAATGAACAGCTGAGGTTCAGAGATGTATCACAGTTCCTAGCATTAAACAAGTGGTTTCCTAGGAAGCAAAAGCCATCCCTGATCCCATAGAAATCCTGCAGGCATGGTTGCCAGGGAAACTCCAAGTCTCTAGACTTGCTGTGAAATATATATTCATTTTACTCGTTTTGGTTTGTGGTTTTGGTGTTTTGGTTGGTTTGTTGGGGTTTAACAAAAAATGTTGTTGTGTGTGTGTGTGTGTGTTGCTTTGTTATTTTAAGCTACTGTGGCAACAGTGGGATCGCTTTCTGTTTAGTTTGCCACCCAGCTCTAATAATTTGGAGGTCATGTTTATACTTCTCATTCAGCGTGGTGGAGGGATCTGGATAGATGAAGACCAGGAAAGAAATGGAAAGGTTTTCTTAGGTGAAAGGAGGAGGACAGAGTGAGATTTCTAGGTTTCCTGAATATAAGGTAGGAAGGTAAAAATATGTAAGAGGAGGTAATGTGAGGAAAGGAGGAGCTGTGCAAACTCTGTCCCAAGGTAAAACCAACAATGTACTTCAGCAAAGAAAGCAAAAGCTACACAAGTTTAAAGAAGAAAGTGTTTGAATTTAGTTTTGTTCCATGCCAGGACATGGTGTATTTGGTTCATATACTACCTTTTGAAGAGGAGGGCTGGTTTTTGCTTCTGTACTGTTTGATGCTGTGTTCTTCTTTCTACCTGCCTGGTTTTGAGCATTTGAAATACAAAAGCTTAGGTGGCAAGTTAGTCCCCAATAGCTGCTGAGGCTGTGTGATTGTGTGTGTATTGGTGGAAGTAGGAGGAATGAGTACTGTCAACACAGGTGGAACACAGTTTCTAAGGATATATAATTCCATGACCTTCTTGTTAGTCAGGATTCTGTCATGTTTCTGTGTTACCATCTCTTAAGCTGTGCAGATCAGTCAGCTTCACTTGTTCCAGCTCTTGTTGCTATGAAAAGGTATCCCTTTTCTTAACTCCCTGGGAGTTCTGGAAAGATTCTGAAACTAAATTTCCTATTGCTGCTTTTTAGATCATTTCATTGTCTTTAAAATATTCAGGCTCAAGATCTTCTCTCAAACCACTGCAAAATAAAAGAAAACTACTTGTGTTTTAGTGTGAACCACCTCCATGGGCAGCCTGTCCCAGAGAGTCAGGGTATCTGGGCCTACTCACAATGGACACTTTTAAAAAAAGTTGACTTTATTGGAAGACATCAGATGTTTTAACTGGTTTAGTCAGTTGTCATTTATGTCAGTTGATTCATAGATAGAAGAGACCTCTGTTGATTCTTTTAATTCCGTAGGTGTTCATATCACTA